>CM034147.1:294750842-295033621 GCA_019776745.2 Taxus chinensis | reverse complement strand
TAGATATATATATCAAATTTTCAACATACAATGTTTTGGGGCCCCCCTACTCGGGGCCTCTGTGATCACATAATATACCAAAGCCGGCACGCAGGCCGCAATACCTACCAAAAATATCGACTCGGCTCGCAGGCCGGTCTCTCATATCAAAAATATACTCAGCTCGCAGGCCGGTATCAAATGTACAACCCGTACTCGGCTCGCAGGCCGGTATATAATAAATACAATAAATCAATACAATGAATAAGTGTCAGCACGCAGGCCTCTATCAATACAACCGGTTCGCAGACCAGTGCCCGTGTCCCTATACAAAACCATGTCAGGGATCTATCAGCTCTCCCCACCACCCTCGGCACCTCTCCCCGCTGGTCCCTGTGGTGCCTCTCGCCTCCTGCCCGTCACGGACATGCCAGCTGTGGCTGCCCCTCCCTGAGATCTCTGGCTGTGCGAGGTCTCTGCCCTATGCGCTGCATACGCCTGATACTTGACTCCAGTACTATCAAGAATATCCTGATAATATCGGGCCTCTGCTCTAACCTCCATATAGTGATCTCGCGCCACTGAAGGAGCTGGGGCTGGTCCCCTGGCACCTAACACCAATACCCCCTGAGCCTGTAACTACACCTGTGGCTGTGGCGCTGGTGGAGGTGCTGCCTGTGCCTGTACCTGCACCTGTGGCCGTGGTGGTATCTGGGCCTGTGGCTGTGCTACTGCTGGTACGGCTGCCTGTACCTGTACCTGCACCTGTGGCTGTGCTGCTGGTGGTGGTGCTACCTGTGCCTGTGCCTGAGCCTGGGCTAGCTGCCCCTGTAAGGCCCCTATTTGTGCCTACGCAACAGCTAGCTGCCACTGTAAGAGCTGCACCTGACCTCTGAGATGATCCCTCTCTCCTATAACTTCAGCCAAGTATGGCTGTGCAGGCGGTACTATCCTCGCTACTCTCTGCCCAGCCCACCACACCCTGTATGCTCCCGTGCACCCGACATCATCCACACCCTCACCTGCTGGTCTCTCCGCTACCCAGTCTGGATCCAAAGGCTGTGGCGCTGGCAGTGGGGCCTCTACATCATCCCTCCTGTACTGAGGGAGGGGAGGTGGCTCATCCTATCGTAGCCCCATCTGCCTGCGTACCCTCTCTAGGGGTATCCACTCGTACTCTCCCGGCCTCCGTCCTGCTATCCAGAATGTATACTGGATCAGGCGCAGCTGTACGCGGGCTCCTCTACCATGCTGGTGACCTTTGTAGGGTCTCCATACAATGTCTACTACTGTAAGGCCCTCTAGCAAGTGTCTATAATAGACCACATCCCGACCTGCAACAACTACTCGTGGCTGGCCCACGACCCCCAACCACCTCTGAAAGCCATATCGGTATACGACCTGTGGCCCTGGCTGCTGGGGTAGCCCTATTGGCCTGATGCATATGATGTGCTTGTATGCCCAACAGTTGCAACAAAAATGTAGAACAAATACCAAATCGCCTCCTCCGGTGATAGCCCCATAGCTCCCTGTATAATTACACCAGATACACTGGTGCCCATGTGAAACAGGTGTGCTCCTCCACCATCTCCAGCAGTACCCCCCATCAATGCTCATGGGAAGTGGCCTCCCTCTGAAGTCCGGGAGGGCGAAGCAGGTGATCCCAACCATCATCAACACCGCCAGTCGTGTCTCGTGACTGTGTGCGCACAGTACATGTCACCATACCCGATACTCGCGCTATGGTAGGTCAATAGCGCGGCTGCATCCCCAAAAACCTGCAGTATGCTGTCCATCGCAGTCTCTGAATCTACCTGGAAGACTGCCTCTCCCTCGATCAGTAGCCGCAGGATGCGATACACATCCTCTAATGTGACGGTCATCTCTCCGGTTGGCAGATGGAACACATTGGCCGCCGGATCCCATCTCTCGATGAGGGTGACCATCAGGCTGTGATCCCTCTCTGATCGCTCTGTACCTCTGGACCCCCGCCGAGTCCCACCTCGCGCATGATGGCCCAATGCACCGCAGATACGTGTGGCCTCATCCGACTCAATAGTGGAGGCATCCTATCATGCATCGTCAACTGCTGACGTGCCTACAAAACCAACCCACATTCTTAGACCTACTCTTTATTATAACATCTACTTTACCATCTAAACCCCCTTTTGTAACACCCAAAACCTAACCCCACACCTAACCCTTCTCCACCCCGAAACCAACCCCCACACCGACCCGTCAACCCAACCCAAAAAACCCAAAACCCAACCCAACCCAAAAAACCCAAAATCTAACCCCACACCTAACCCTTCTCCACCCCTAACCCAACCCCCACTCCCACTCCCACCCACCACCCAAAAAACAATCAACCCAACCCCACTCCCACTCCCACCCACAACCCAAAAAATAATCAACCCAACCCCACACCCACCCCCAACCCAACTCCACCCCTACATAAACCCACAACTGACGCCGGCCGATACATAGACCGACGCCGGTCACCCTATTACAACCCTCCCTTCCCCTAAAATTGAGCGACTGATGCCGGTCGCTTAGTGACCGACATCGGTCACTGTCCTCTCTCGGAGCCGAACCCCCGCGCGGCCCCCAAAACCCATTTTTTTTCCTATTTTCTACTCATTTACTCGCCCAAAAACCCTCCAATTTTACTCACCTAGCCGCATTACCCTATTTTACCTCTCTACCCTCTCCGTTTTTCAAATTACCTCCATTTACTCCTTATCTCCTACAAAATACAAATTCCTACCCAAACCCCCCATTTAGCCTAATAACCATTTCAATGCATAAATCACGAGTTTAGAACCTACCGGTACGATGACATGTCGTCGTGGTGGGATGGGTGGTGGCGGTCCAGCTGGTCTAGCCCCTCCAGCTCCTCCTGCCTGTGCCATGGCTCCAATCCTGATCTATTGGGTCCCTAGCCAATCACCTGCTGCCTCCTCCTCAATCGGGCCCACTATCAACTCTCTCCGCCAATCAAATAGCTCCACCTCACTCAATAACCCTCCAAATCAACTCTCCACGTCAGACAAGTCGCTTTGGTTTGCAAATCTTCTAAAGTGACAATGACAGGCCGTATTTTTTCTTTTTTATAGGTTTTTTGATCTTAACCGATGTCAGTTTAATTTTTCCCTAAGAAACCGGTATCGGTCCCTTAACTGATATCGGTCATGCAGAATCGACATCGGTTCTCTACCCAACTTTCACCCCATTCTTTGCCCTTATTTACTCCTTGCCTCTTTTTCACCAATATCGCCTCCGTCCACCTTTGCTGCACAACATCTGTTCACTTGTCCAGCCTGACCTACGGCCTCGCCCTACCTATTTGGCCCGACCTAAGGCCTCAACCTACCAATTGGCCCGACCCAAGGCCTCAACCTACCTATTTGGCCCGACCCAAGGCCTCAACCTACCATTCGGCCCCGACCTAAGGCCTCAACCTACCAATTGGCCCGACCCAAGGCCTCAACCTACCAATTGGCCCGACCCAAGGCCTCAACCTACCAATTGGCCCGACCCAAGGCCTCAACCTACTATTTGGCCCGACCTAAGGCCTCAACCTACCAATTGGCCTGACCCAAGGCCTCAACCTACCAATTGGCCTGACCCAAGGCCTCAACCTACCAATTGGCCCGACCCAAGGCCTCGCCCTACCTATTTGGCCCGACCCAAGGCCTCAACCTACCTAATTGGCCCGACCCAAGGCCTCGCCCTACCTATTTGGCCCGACCCAAGGCCTCAAACCTACCAATTGGCCTGACCCAAGGCCTCGCCCTACCTATTTGGCCCGACCCAAGGCCTCAACCTACCTATTTGGCCCGACCCAAGGCCTCGCCCTAACAATTTGACCCGACCCAAGGCCTCAACCTACCCACCTAACCTGACCCAAGGCCACCACCCAACTACTTGGCCTGACCCAAGGCCGTATCACTTCCATACCATACCCACAATCAACGTTTTATTTTATACATCCATCATGTACCTTGTGTTCAATCGAGCTCACCTGTTCGTGTTTTAGCATGATTAGGGTCCTTGACTTGATCTGTCGACCAGCTTTGCCCAGACCTAGACCGTGACGTTTATCTCAACCAAACCACCCTTTTGGTACTGCCGAACATGCCTAAACGTTCCGGTACCTTACCTATTATATACCCTGGAGCTACTTCCTATGCCTTGGATACCAGGATTATATCACCTTGTTTGGATAAACTATCGACCTTTGCCTATACATTGCTGGTTTGCTAGTCAAATCATGTACCCTAGTCGTACTATTGCATTTCAACATGCGTCTACTTCCTTGGACCTACCCCACCACCTTACCATCCTCTCTACCACATATACCCTTTATCAACCCTATCCTTGATTTCCCGTTCACTCAATCTGTGATAGATTTGAGGGGGATTACCTATATCCTTAACATGAGAAACCACTTCATATTATTGTCCGCGCAGCTTTACAGAACAAGCTACACGACAATAAGGGGCTAATGTAGACACCAAATTCATGTCTCACGACCCCTTGTGACCCGCATCCCATTTCGCAACCTAACCTCATTACCTAAACTTTACACAATTATTTATTAATTACCTTGTAATTGATAAATCCACATCACCTTACCCGCCACCTCACTTGGCCACCTCATCATGACCTAGCCCTAACCCTAAACTAACCTAATTAAGACCCATGACTTGGTCTAGACTCACATCCATAACTAATGCCTCCTTACTCGCACCAAAAGCCGACCTTCTAGCCACTTGACCAAGCCCGCAACTGATCTCTCGGGAGAAAAGCAGGGAAGGTGGGCTATTTTAGTAAAAATAGCCTACTTTTTCCTTACCGATGCCGGTTCCTACTCGACCACCGTCGGTTACGCAACCGCCATCGGTTCCCTGTAAATGGGCACCCCAAACCAAAACAACGGATCGGAATTTCATTTTGGAGATCAGTCAAAGGATTTCTGGATAAACAGGAGAGTCCATTGCGAGCGAGGAACAGAGTCTAGATCTTCACTTGACCAGAGCAAGGACGAGTAAAGAAACCAGAAGTGTTTACAACCAAGGAGATCAACTTGCACCTCTCGGTAAAAAAAACTAGTAAGTCAGATCTTACATGTCCTTTTGTTATAACATTTCTTATGCTTCTTGGCATTGTCAGTCCTCCTAAATCCATTTCTGAATCCACTACCCAACGTGCCATTGCATCTAACTGTCATTCTTTCAGCTCCTAATCATCCCATTTCTCTAATACCATCCAAAAAAACAGCTATTACAAACACCATATCTAGCCAAGAAGATCCTATAACCCACCGGTATCGGTTATCAGTAACTGGCATCGGTTATCAGATAATCACGGCATCGGTTCCTCTGATCAAAACCAAGAAAACCAGCCTTTCCCCCTACCCAGTTTAACAAAATAATTTAATTGATATTTTGCAGTCTTTTCTGTTAATTCATATTAGCAGGGGAACTGACCACCTTCGAAGGGAAGTTTTATATTTCCTGGGCCCAAGGTAGTTTCCTCATTTATTGTTTAATCAAAATCTTGTGGTCTTGTGTTCTTATTTGTAGGTAGTCCTTCCAAGACAAAAAGGAGTTCTTCGTAGTCAGCCTGATCTTTCTCTACGGTACGCGCACACCATCTCGACATTCAACAGGTATTCCTCCTAACCCTAACCTCATCTGTTTCTAAAAGGAATGAAAGGATTTCCGAGTGCAAACTCTATGGGTCCCTATTAAGCCGAAAATATCCTATTCTGAGTGAAACACTTACTGTAGGGGATTTAGTTTTGAAATTGCATTGGGATCAAAACCTTATAGACTGAAGCAGTCAAATCCTGATTGTAAAACATGAAGCTCCCTATGGAGTAAAAGAATATGGAGATGTGGAGGGTTGATCCATATTAAATGATATTTACTGACGATGATATAACAAATCCCTAAGAGAGATACGAATGTATTAGAATAAGTTAAACTAGAAGAATTTAAATTATCTCGCATTAGACCATTAATGGATGTAAGAGGAAGGTTGATGTCAGAGATGGGATACCTAATCCATCATGGTTGTTACTAAGGTTGGTCTTCTTCTTCTTCAAGTAGCAAGGAGAGCTGAGAAACGTCAATTGTGGGAATACTCCCTGAGAAGGGACATGAGGCCCATCCATTTCCACTGCTACCAGTTTATACATTGCAACTGAGAACACTGCGGAAACTTTCTTCATTGCAAGTAGATGAAATCCCAAATCAGGTCCATCTAGGTAGGAATGTTTTAAGTGTTTTAGCATCGTGTGAGAGGGGCTCCACCGACTTCTGGAGTGACGCTTGGGAATATATTAAGCCTCGACTCTATCAAGCTATAGTGATGGTGTGGTGAATATGAGAGGACACTCAAGGCATTAATCCCAAAATGAAAGTATTGATTTCAATGAGGTTCAGCATATCCATGTAGACTTTCTCTGCCTACACATGGATATGAAACATCACATTAGAGACTACAATAACTTTATTAGTCATGGGGAATTTTTTATCCATATTAGTGTTGTTAAAATGAGCAAAATTTATGTCTTTCCACGTATGAAATAGAGTGCCAGCTAAGTAAAATTCCCCAAAAGTATTGAAACCTACAAGGGTTAGCATGGCCAAATCCCCCAAGAGAACCATTTTCTATGTGGAGAAATCGGGGATGAAGGGTTGGAAAAGGGTGTATGATCTAAGTCCAAGTCAGAATGGGCATGTGGGCAAAACTAGAAGAGGTCTTTGATAGATTCACAAGAATCATTGGCGAGTGGGGCACCCCAGGGTTTGGATATTCCCACTAGATCACTTGAAATCTATCAGAGTAAAAGGAGCATAAATTTAATGAAAAATAAATTTAAATGCACCATAGAAAAGGGGACTTTTTTAGGCTACCATCCACGCATGCCAGAATGTACTAGAGAGTTTTTGGCTTAGGTCCCATCTTTGGACTTGAGATTCCAATGATGATTAAATAATCAAAGATAACATAACCTCGGAAGACGACAGGGTGTACTGATACTTGCGATGATGGATGTTGGTATTTTAGCAGTTAGATACTAATCGCCGATGATTTATGTTGATAGATCTCAAGCATGTGAACACTAGAGTAGTTCCTAATCTTGTCCAGTAGGATAAGATACTTGCAATGCACAAACACTTGTGATTTTTTAATAAGACTTAGCATTCTCTTATATGAGTGGAAATTTATCTGGCAAAGGCCAGTCCCATAGAAGTCAATGGACTTCCTTGGAAGGACCTTGTCAGATCCATGTGTCAATAAATAAATCTGATAATGACAATATAAAAGGATAAAATAGACGATATTAACCAAGGGAACCATAGCAAAGGGGACATTATGGGAATTGAATGTGAGTCCACCAAAGACTATATGATGGTCTAATTGTGATAGCCCCGATCCAGAAGTTGAGTCTAGCCCATCATAAAATTGGCTTTGAAGGAATTCCCAAGGATTTAGATATGTTGGGTAGCTCACGAAGGTGAGTAGGATGATATTTTTGATTCAGATACAGGTGATAGAGTGATGAAGATGACTTTGAAGGAGCTTGATATGACTAGACAAACACTTGTCACAGGTATAGTGGTAATTAATGGTTGTAATTTAAATTTCTAAGAAAGGATTTTTTAGGCTTCAAATCCTTCAAGCCTTCGATTTAACCATTTGATGTTAAGGGATCACCTTGGAGATTGACATGCCAATTGACAATGATTACCTGATAATTACTAGTGATTTACAATAGAAATATGCCCCAGGCTGATAAAAAATGAGATACCCTATTGATTAAAGCCTTGTAAGTTAAGCCCAGTAAGACGAGATATTAATGCAGGATAAAAATCCCTTACCTTGGCATAAGCATCTGATGGAATTAAGCCCAAGAGGATGAAATTACCTAATAGGGGGATAATGTAGACTGCAACAATATTTTTTAGTTGATTCTTGTACATGTCAGAGAGAGAGCTGAGAGAGAGACATTATTGATGTCTTGAATTCTGTTTTGATGCAATCTTTGATTCCCACTGATAGGACTATGATATAATGAGACTGCAAATGTAAAGTCTCAAAGAGCGAGTAAGCATTGAAAGCAATTGGTATGCCAAGAAATTTCATATTATAACAAACATGTCAAATGGAGTGTCATTGAAAACTCATATTATCCATAGGGTTGTCTCTAGGACCTAGAGATTGATCATCGGTGACATTGGATAGGATCATCGGTGATCTAAAGTTTGTGGGGAAAATGTTAAAACTAGTTCCCATGATCAATTAGTGACTTGACACCTATTCTTTGAGCAAGGTGAGGAATGAATCATGTTGGAAAGATGGCCATATGGGTAAGGGGTTGTTGATCATGGTTGAGAAAGTGTTTGTTGCCTTTAACTGGACCTTTATTTTATTAGTTGGTTTGTAATTGGTTATACCCTTCTGGTTCCAATACATATAGAGGTGTAGCGATAGGGATTTTACAACTTGTATGATAGATATTTACGGGAGTAAATATAATGGGGAGAGACTAAGCACAATTAATGGTGATAAAGGATTAAATATGGTAACAATTTATTATGATCATAATGGAGAATTAGAGAGGCCCAAAGCACAGGCTATGGAGAATAAACAATAATGAAAGTGCTAATTTTATCCGTGTCATATAGCTTAGTGTCAAAATCATTTGGGTTCACAGAGTGTTTGGTTTGTGTTTCATTTTTTATTATGTTGTTGACCATGTCTATGTTTTCCCAAACAACAATAACATTTTCAAGAATGCATACATTGTTATCATCCCTTTAATCTAGGTCACTATGGACAACCTATGTGGATGCAGGTGCATAAGTCTTATCCATCTGTCACACTCCCTTAGGGATGATGTAGTTTTCGTATGATGAGGTTGAGAAGAGTCCAAGGGCCTCTAGTTAACCATACACTGATCATCCTCCCCACTCTCTAGCACATCACCTCCCATAGATACTCATAAAGACATATTTTTTAACTGACCCCAGGAATTAGAGGCACATGGCTTTCCAGCTAGACTTTTAGACACATTAGGGCCAACAAAGTCCCATGTAGGGTGGATCAAGTTTACCATGAGAAATATCCCATCACAGCTAGATCATGATACCAATGTCATTAGGATGCTCAATATTCATGGTAACTTATGTTGAGTGTTTTTTAGTGTAAATGGGTCATACTACATTTTCCTTCTATGGGCTTACACATTGATTGCATGGGATTTCCCTCATGTTAGAGGTAAAATTATAATGAATATCATCTCTACATACAACCATGATAATGATATACATGATGACTTACATGAAAATTGATTATGTTTCTCCCCCAGCTTACAAGATGACAAAAATAATGGTAGCTATGATATGTAGCATCTTTGGTTTAGCTTACACACAATAATTTTTTTAACTTATATTGTTCCCTTTGAATCGGAGAAGAGCAAATGATGTCTTTAGAAGTTCTAATGTCTCTCATTTCTTATAAATGCCAAAATGCATACTATGACTCATGTTTTGGGCTCCGTTATACTTTGTAGGCTTCTATTTCTCTTCCTGTAGACAAGTGTGATGTTCCTACTGAGCTACTTCTTCTCTTCCACTTGTAGATGTCTAAGGAAGAATAATCGATATCCTGTTAGAAAAATCTTTGCATTTTATTTTATGATACTTCATATAAACAATTGTATATATTTTTGATACATCTCTGAATGTATTTGCATTACCTTTTGTTGGTGTTGATAGTCCTTTACAACCTAATCATGAGGTCAATCTCATTCAACCTATATGCATGCTAAATTTTACACTAATATAATTAAATAAACCTAACACTAAGTAAATCCTAACTTAGTCTAAATCTACAAGAAACATACATGATAAGAGCTTAAAGGAAATAACTATTCTAATTGCATAAACATGAATGAAATTATCTAATGCTAACCATTTCTACTCTTTTAATGTATGATTACTTCTAAACACGAGCCTCTTTAGCCAAGCATGAGTAATCAAATTTGTGTTTTATCCAAAAAGAGGGAAGGATCTCACCAAGAAATGGCTACAAGGCCATATTTAGATCTTCCTTTCTACTCAACAATGGTAGAATGGATGTAAAGATGAAGTAGCTATTCCAAATAATGGAGAAGGATCTTATCATAAGCTTATATAATCCACTATTCAAAGTGTGGTGTAGGTGTGAAAGAATGTAGGAGGGTCCTTTATATAGCTTTCCTATTTGGGAGAAGCTTGAAACCTAATGAATGTGGGATAAAGGATAAAGTAGATTTAGACTTGTTAAGCTTGATTAGAGGAATTAACAAGTGATTAGCAACTCATGGGAGTTGGAGATGATTTAATTAATCAACTAGGATTAATTAATAGGCTAGAATAAGCTTTTTAGGCTATTTGGAGGTGATTTAGGAGGAATTTGATATGATTTGAAAGAAAGAGGGATTTAACCAATAAAAGGGTTTATTGATTAAATACAATGCAAAATAGGCTTAATTAACTAATAATAGTTAATTATTTAAATGGAAGAGGATTATAACTAACGAAGTGTCATTAATTGGCATCTGGAATGGAATAAAGGCTAGTTAATTAACGAAGTGTCGTTAATTGACCAAAATAGAGGGAAACGTTAGTTAATTAGTGGAAAATCACTAATTATAACAGAAATGATGGGAAAGAGGATAGTTAGTACAATTTTAGCAATAAAACTGCGTAAACGGATTTTAGGTGTCTACATTTGCCCCTCTTTGGGGTGGCGTAAGTGATGCCACTTCAAAGATAGTAGACAAGTACAAACAAGTAAATTTTGAAGGGATAGAAGAAAAATTAGTAGAATGAAGGATGCCCCCTCGAGTGTCAATGGGGTGATGAAAGAGGTCGATCGACGATCAAAAATATGAAGGAAATAGATAGAAGAAACAAGGTGGGGGAGGGGGGATAAAAATAATCCCTATTGCCCCAGGTGTTGTTTGAAGAAATTGATAGATAGGAAATGAGAATGAATATAAATGGAGATGAAGAAAATGGAAATATCTTGCATCCAAAGCTCATTCAATGAGCAAATTTGTTTCATCACTTTTGCTCACATGATCTACGTCATCGACTCTTTATTATAATATAAGCATACAACAAAAGTGTAAAATAACATGAAAATCTATAATACTAACATTTGTTCATTGCTAAAACACTAACTCAATGTAACATACATAACATAATGCAATACGAGAAAGTAAACAAGCTAACCTGACAGGGAAACAAGTACAAACACACATACTCAAACAAACAACATTCAAGACAGTTGCACCAATGTTTTTGTTATCGAGCTTTAGTTCCCAAATGTTTGAGTTAATGAAAAGGGTTAAAAATGACACCCCAAGCAAGGATACATGCGAGGTCAATATATAAAGGACACATGGGTCCTATGAAAAATAAATTGTGCACTATGAAATAGTACCAAGCAACTCATCATGCAAGGGAGTATAGACATAGTAAGCAAACCAACTTTGTTAATGGAGGTAGATCCAAATGATCCGCGAGTCATTTGTGCAAGAAAATTCAAGGACCAAAGAAAGATGTTTTGTAGGACAAAATTTGATGTTTGAGGACAATGTGTCTGATAAATGCTTCAGCTGCGTGCATGCTTTTAACCATTTTTTGTTTTTTTTTTTAATTTTACAATTTTTTTGGATTTTTTGAATTTTACCAATTTTTTGATGATTTTTACATGTTTTATGGATGTGCATTTTTTAATTTTAGGAAGAATACGATATAAAAGAATGACTATGTTGTAATATATCACAAAAAGTACTCAGAAGAAAAAATATGCCCCAGGTAGCCGAAAGGGTCGTTAGGAAACAAAAATATGCCCTAACATAGTGAAAGCATGTGAAAATGACTATTTAATTAAAATAATCATCGCGACTACCAACACATGGCAGAAGAATATAGAAGAATCACGTTAGTCATCTAATGATTTGGAGATGAGAAAAATGACGAACTAGGTCAAAATGGGTATAAATAATAGGTCAGGAGGGGTAAAATCCATCGCGACCAGTTATTGTTACCATACCCTTTTGAGATTTAGTGAGATTTTTGCTCTGACTTGTGAGAGAAATGGCATGAATTCAGAGATGTAAACACCACACCAATTGATTGTTTCGAGAGTACATGAGAGGCCTCCCATGGATTGTCCACCGGTACGTAAAACAAAAAATAATATTTTTTGAGTGCATTTAATGCATTTTTAAGCAAGGAAAATGGCAGAGATCACACTAGCACAAGCCTTTGGCTAGCATTAGTGTCAAAATTATTGTGGTGAAAGGGCTTCACGTGCTAGTGTCAAAAATAAGCACATGGGCAGAAAACTAGATTTGTATAGGGAAGTTAGGCTTTGTGCTAGTGTCAAAATGAGTAAGCTGAGACGAGAAAATGGGTGCACTAGCACAGGCTTGTGCTAGTGCAAAAATGAGTGAGTGAGTGTGAAAAGGAATGTGCTAGCGTAGGATTGCGCTAGTGCTAAAAAGGAGTGTGCTAGTGTAAAAATAGGCTTGCACTAGTGTAAAATTCATGCCTTAGAGAATTTAATTTAGAGGAAATTTGAAGATTTGTAGAAGAACTTAGGTATGAATAGAAGAATGTAGAATTAACTAGAACACCTTAGGAAGATGTTAATAGAAGAAATGATGTTTCTCAAGTGCTTTGTGTAATCTTGCATGTAATATTACACAATTTGGAGGTGCGCGAGTGACATGGGTGCCTCCAAGCCTATGAGCAGACTTTTACTTGATGAGAGCAACAAGGATTGATTGTCGTTCTGGAGGCTATAGGCCTTAACCACATTACACAGATGCCCCATATTATGTTGGATCATGCCCTCCTGACTTCCTTAATAGAGAGGTGGCGGAGTGAGAGCCATCTAGACCTTTAGATTACTGATTGGTGAGATGACATTGACTTTAGAGGATGTGTATCGGATCCTCAGAGTGCTTCGATCTAGGGTAGCTTGGTGACGTATGATGGGGATCATGGCTAGATCCTAGACTGCATTTGGGACATGTTTCTACAACTAGGACATACCCCAGACAGGGTATGATTAATTCTTATATAGTTGCTTCATGATTTGAGGATTGCACATAGATTGACCATATACTTGATGGATCTTGTCAGTAGCTACTTGCTGCCTGACAAGACTGGTATGCACTTCCCACTTGGTTTGATAGGAGTAGTGTGCATGATTATGGATGGAGAGGTCTTCTGTTGGGGTCAGTGTATATTAGCCCACATGTACTGGGATTTGCATTTGATTTCCTACCAAGGTATGAGGAGCCTAGGACCAGTCACATTGTTACAAATATGGGCATGGGACCACATTGTGATCGGGTTCCCACATGGAGTATTACAAGATAGGGATCCAAATCAGCCATCTTGCATGGGAAGGGAGCCAGTGGGTGAGGATGTCAATCACACATGGGTGATACATACATATTATAGGTGTGCCTTAGAACGGACCTACAACTTGGTATGATCACCTGATGTCCCTACAGATTATACCAGTGGCGTAGAGGATGCCGTTGAGCTCAACACTACAAAGGTTGATCACTTTATTATTGGTAGTCAGAGTCATATCATAGAGTGGTATTAGTGTGGACCAGGTGCAACGACAGTTGGGCCATATCCATGGTATACCTGGAGATGATATGTGGTATGCGCATAGGACACATAAGACATTTGATTTTGGGCCACAAATTAGACATTGGCGAGCTCGAGATAGATTTAGTCATGTTGTCTCACAACCATGGGTTACATAGCCACAGGTGATAGACCCCGAGACTACACCAGATTATGGGCCTTGGTATGTGACAGTAGTTACCTTTGCATATTATGATCCCGTAGGAAGCGATAGATGTAGGTATAGCCACAACACATAGGGTTTACAGGGACACGCTTTGAGAGACAATACTAGACTAGGATATTGGGAGGCGGAGGTGGATTTACTAGCCCAAGTCCAGGGTCCACAAATACAGGTACCAACACAGGGTCCTCCTCCACAGTAGCCTCTATAGCCAAAACCACAACCATAGGTACAAATACCAGTGGTACAACAAGTTGTAGTACATGTGCAGGCACAACAGGTGCTAGTGATGTAGATTCCACCCTCACCACCTCGAGTAGTGAGCCCACACATGGACAGCATGGTGGAGATGGATGGGATAGATGGGGATCACCCCTGAGATAGATGGTAGTAGGTGGGAATTAGGGATCACCACCTAGGTCACCACAGAGATCACCTCAGAGCACATAAATACCATATAGGATCATTCCAGGAGCTGGGATCAGGCTAACTTACAGGCTGAAAGAGACATGAATCTGCAGGGTATTGACATAGCTTTTATTGCAGTTTAGACCTTACACAGATAGGTAGAGTAGGGAGCTATAGATCAGATTTCTTTGAGGCACTAAGTATAACAAGTTATCACTTAGAGAGATCAACTTGTGACTGAGAGAGGACATGGGGAGCTGAGAGGACTCAGCTACAGGAAGTGTTGCTAGATTGACAGGAGAGCGTGATGCTCTTCATCAGGAAGTTGTAGCTGGAGGAGTTCTAGATTTAGTGTATGACTTTGCCTCAGCTACATGTGAGGTGTCTTACTATATAGCTCTCTATTATGAAGCAGTGTCAGAGGGACATTCCATATAGTTAGATGGCAACCATTCTAGATCTATAGATCTCACCTCAGACCATCCTCAGGTTAGCCAGATCAGTTTAGATGCCTCCTCCACAACATGCCTCCTCCACAACATAGGCCAAAAATAGGTCTTGGTGTTGGTGAGAGTCATGGTTGACTCTCTTTTTATACATGTATTTTTGGTATATGCCTTATGATGAAGGCACATTTTTGACATGATGTATATGTATTGTTTTTTATTATGCCTCGAGATGAAGGCACATTTTGATCCATGCCCATGTTGGCATATATTGTATATGATGTACATCGAGACACTTTTTGTATATGGACATTGATTTTTATGGATATATGATGATGATGGAATTGTATATTTTATCTCATTTTGTTTTATGAGATATCATGTTTAGCCCATGTTTTTACTATGGTCTATGATGAGGGGGGATAAAGATAATCCATATTACCCCAATTTGATGATATTATATGATGTTAGCTTAACATACATGTTTAATTTTCATTTGTATGATGATGTAGCTTAGCATTTATTGATATGTGATGATGTTTAGATGTGATGATAGATGATGTTGATGTTGAAATGATAACAAACTCTACAAGTAAGCAAGACACACACAAACAAAAGTTAATAAAATCTAACATAACCACACAATTGTGTACAAGCATGCGAAATAAAATGAATCCAATGAATTTCACAACAGGTTAATGTAAGATTTAATCTAAGTAAGTAAATGAATCCAATCAAAGCATACAACATGAAAAGGTGAGTCAATAAAACCATGTACAAACAAACAACCAATTAAGCAAACACTACTTTGTTTTTGTGGGTCAGTTTTGAAATGTCTTGTATTATTTTTGGTATTATCTCGAGACAATTTTATATTATTTTTGAGGTTTATGTGAAACTTATTTGAATGTTTAGGAATTTTCCAAAAATTATATGAATGTTTTTGTGATTTTCCAAAAAAAATCTGAAGCTATGTGCAAGAAAATGAAGAAACATGGATGTCCCCAACAATAGATGGGAATGTATAAGGGTAGAATGCCGCACATATGTGTAAAAAGGTGAAGTTATGAAGATTACCCTATCATTATATGGGAATATACAAAGGAAAATTCTTCACATATATAATTCGGATCAACCATATCAAGGCCAAGAGGGATAGGCTCAAAAGTATCTTAGACCCAAGCAAAGACTAGCTGAGGATAAAGCCACCGTATTCCTAGACATGAGGTGTTTGTGAACAACAAACCCTTCAATGGCACCGAAAGCCATTTTTCACCAAAATAATTGTCCAAAGTGCCAAAAAAAATTGGTTTCACACTTAGATGGATGGATTTCTCTTTACTTATTTATTTCTTTTTCTAATTTTTTATAATTTTGATATTTTGATATTTGAAGAACCTCCATGCTTAAGCATAGAACTGCTTGAGATGCATGGCATTCATAGAATCCTGCAGCTCGCCACCATCAGAATCAACAAAGTTTATATGCTCCTGAACTAAACTTAGCATCCACAACATATGGTCCTAACTAGTTAGGTTCAAACTTAACCTTCTTTTCACAATCCTTGGTCGTATTAAACCGATTCTCCTTTAGAACAAGGTCTCCTACCTCAAACTGGTGAGGTATGATACTTTTGTTATAACTTCACATGCACTTGATTCTGATACACTTTGAGGTGATCAAGGGCGTGAAGGAGCTTCTCATCCAGTAACTCTATCTCTGCTTCCCGAGCAACTCTTTAGTCCTCCTTTTTATCCAAGTAGTCTCTTAACTCTATGTGTAAAGAGGGGAGCTCGATATCAAGGGGTAAGATGAATTTTGTGCCAAAGACCAAGGAATATGGAGTAGCACCAGTAGGGGTGTAGATGGATGTTCTATAATCCCAGATGGATAGATGAATCTGTAAATGCCAATTATGACCAATTTTATTGACCATCTTTTCCATGATATGAACAAGAGTCTTGTTTGAGGCTTCAACCTTTCCATTACCATGAGGGTAAAAGGGAGTTGATCACTTGTGTTGGATTTGAAAGTGTTGACATAATGCCTTCATGGTTTTGTTCTTAAAATACTTACCATTGTTAGCTACAATGGAAGAGGGAATGTTGTATCTCGTCAAATGATATGGTTCATTATAAACTTAGATATTTACGCACCGGTGACATAGGTAAGAGGAATGGCCTCTACCCATTTCATGAAGTACTCAGTGGTAGTAATAATGAACATGTGGTCATCAGATGATGTAGGGGTAAGCTTCCCAATGAGATTGAGTCCCCACTTTGAAAAAGGCCACGGTGTTGTGATTGGTTGCAATGATTGTGTCAGGGCATGTATTAAGTTGCCATATTTTGACAAAACCAAGCATTTCTTTACGTACTAGCAACAATCAGTATCCATGGTAGGCCAATAGTAGGCTACTCTTAGTATCTTTTTGTCTATAACCATTCTGTTCGTATGGGCCTCACAGATGCCTTCATGCACCTCCTTAACCACTAAGTTAGATTCATCTGAATTAAGGCAACACAATATATTCCTGTCATAGCCTCTACAATAGAGAGTGCCCCAAGTAGGGTGTAGCAGGGCTATGCACTGGATAAGGTTTCGTTTATTAGAATGGGAAATGTCCAATAGGGAAGGTTCCATTATGAAGGTAATTATATATGTCATTATACTAGGGGGATAAGGTACCAACAACTTCACATACCAAACATGACTCCAACATCTCATATACTGGTGTTGTTAAATGTTCGACGAAGAAGGGCATATCATTGTTCCTAGGTGGGATGTGCAACAAATATCCAACTGTAGCCATAGCATATGCTACTCAATTTTGTCCCCTAGGGATCTTCTTGGAAATGTGATATGGACAAATAATTCCTTCAATGTATCCACTAGCTTCTTATAAGGAATGAGTTTCTCATCCTTAACTTTGTATTCATCAGTTACTTGTTTGATGATTAATATGGAATCACCAATTACATTAATCTTCATGATATCCCAATGAATAGCTATTTTCAGCCCTACAATGAGAGCTTCATATTTCTGCTATGTTTTTAGTACATGGGAAACCAAGTCAGAATGCTTGTAGAATCAGGTCTCCTGATGGAGTGATGAGCACAACTCCTGCTTCTGAACCATTGAAAGTAAAGGATCCATCAAAATACATCTGCCATGTAATGGACTCCTCAGGGTACATCAAGGAATCATCTAGAAGTTCCAGACTCAACGGTTCAGTACCTAGCAAAGGGGCTTCAACTAGTTGATCTGCCAGTACCTGCCCTTTGACTGATTTTTTATTGACATACTCAATATAAAATTCACTAAGTAGGATGATATAATTAGCCATCCTTCCTATAAGTGCAGGTTTTGATAATAAGTATTTCAGTGGGTCAACTCTGAAATAAGCTTGGTCTTATTATTCAATCAAATAATGACAATTTTTTTTTAAAAGTAAAAATGACGACCAAGTAAGCCTTTTCAATCTATGGATAGTTAAGCTTGTAAGCAATCAACATGTGACTAAGGTAATAGACAATTTTTCTCTTTCTGATTTATATCATACTGGCCAAAATCATGCCAATTGCAAATTGAGTGGTAGAAATGTACAAAAACAATGGTTCACCTATAGTAGGTGGCATTAGAACAGGGGGTTTAGACATATATTCCTTGAGAAAAGAAAATGCTTTTTGTTGTTTGGGACCCCAATGAAAATCAACATCTTTCTTTAGAAGATGTGTGAATGAATGACACTTGTCTACGAGTTGGGAGATGAATCTTCTGATAGCTTAAATCTTCCCCTGTAAACTACACAATTGTTTAATGTTTTTAGGAGGAGACATCTCTGTTATAGCTGAGACCTTTGCAGGGTCTACCTCAATTCCTCTCCTTGATACAATAAATCCTAACAGTTTTCCTGATAACACCCCAAAAACACACTTCTTTGGTTTGAGTCTGACTTTGTAATCTCTAAGATACAATGAAAGATACGCTGCAAGATCTTGGATGGTCATCTATAGTCCTGGATTTTCCCAAGATGTCATCCACATAATCTTCTATTATATCATTTATCATGTCATGAAAGATTACGGTCATATCCCATTGATATGTTGCACCTACATTCTTGAGGCCAAAGGGTGTGACTTGATAACATAATGTCCCCCATGGGGTTGTAAAAGTTGTCTTGTGTTGATCTTCCTCAGCAATTTTAATATGATTATATCCCAAAAATCTGTCCATGAGTGATAACATTTCATAACCAGCTGTTGAATCAAAAATCATGTTGATGTTAGGAAGAGGAAAGTCATCCTTAGGACATGCTTTATTTATATCTCTAAAATTTGTACAGATCCTGATACCAACATGGGTTTCTTTTGTACAGGGACTATATTTGAAATCCACTCTGAATAATCAATAGGATTGATTAATCCTACTTCCAATAATTTCTTTAATTCTTATTTTACTAATAAGGCGATGCGAGGATTCATCTTTCTAAGCTTGTGTTTGATGGGATTTTCCTCTTCGTGCACAACTAGGTTATGCACTACTAATGAGGATCTAACCCTAACATGTTTGCATAGGACCAAGCAAATATATCTGAAAATTCACAAAAAAGTAACACAAAGTTATTTTGTTCTTGGGATGAGAGTGAAGCTCCCAACTTGACCATTCTAGGCAACTCCTCTGTTCCAATGTTCACATCTATGGTCTCCTCCACTAGCAATTTGGATTCTTCCTCCATACGTAGGATCAAGGGGGAAGATTGAGATCTTCTTCTAAGGGCGTCTCAATGAGATTTTCACCCTTAGACTGGCCAGCTTCTTTGTCCATTGATTTTTCCTTTTGTTTTTCCGCTAGTTCCTCAAAAAGGTGTTCACTGTGGGACTTAAACTTATTATTTTTACAAGGCTTCTCTGTGGATATCTTTCCCTTGCTTAATTTTTTATTTTGGTGACCGTAGAATTCAGCCTCCTCCCTGAAGTACGTGCATGTGTCAAGGTTGATGGAGAATCCCTTCTTATGATCACCCACTGGAATGTTGTCATAGAGACCCATAGACTCACCAATAGCTTCGTCATTTTCAAATAATTTGATTGGTACATGTTATTGTTGGTCCCACTTAATAAGTGAAGGATAGACAAAATTTAATTTTGGAATGGTAGGGGATATAGTCAAGATAGCCGTTGTCAAAAACAAAGTTCGTAGAGGTAAGGTCTTCGTAAAGACTACACAAGGAATTTATTTCACTTTTATAATCAGACGAACTATCTTCTCGTTTAGAAGATGTGGCGTCAACCTCTGGAGGATTGGAACCATATGGTCAGACACCAATACCATACTTACAAACTTTGTGATGGGGTGTCGAGAAGAGGTTCCCACACACCTTGTTCATTGGTACCACATCCATATCCTTAATATCCCATGGCATACATCATTTTTTTGGGAATAACATACTTAGGTGCTTAGTAACATGATGGGCCATAAAGGGGTCATCAGTAGGAGGTGGTAATATTGTAAGTAATAAAAATATCAACTTTTCATCTTCTAACGCAGGCCACTAGGAGTGAAAGCTTATTAGATGTTGCAATTTTCATTGGATCGTTGATACTTATAGTTAATGCACTACCACAATGATCTGGGGTGATAAGGGGAGGTCTGAAACTAGGATTGTAGTCCGTTGTTGGAGGTTTGTATTCTCCACAACCGATTGAAAGGGTTTTCATCTCCCATTTAGTGAAAGGGAGTTATCGATGTTGAAGCAATCATCATCATGAGCACACAATGTATCTGGATCAACACATGATGTGAGAGCCTTTGATTGTACTGGAATGGCCATTTCTGTAGAAAAATCATAAAGTGGTGGAGAAAATAACCCGACAATGCTTCAACAATGAGAAAAGGGTTGAGGATCCCCCTAAATAGTGATGGAATTTGTCCTTCAGGATGGTATAAATTTAAACATTGATGATAAATAAAAGGGCATGTCCTTAAACATAGTGTGAATCCACGGGTGACTTAAGGAGTATGTTATAAGGAAGCTATAAGTCTAAAACATGAAACTTAGTATCAATGAGTAATAAAGCCTACTCCCAGAGAGAAAGTGATCATGTCATGGTGATTCATGTTGCTCTTCATTGTCATTCGGCCTTGATGGTAATGACCTTGGACTCTAGATCAACCTCGATATGACCTAGTTGCCAAACCGGTTTCAGAGTACAAATGTTCAGGCTTGATCCGCCATCCACAAACACCCTTTTTATCTTCTTATGATTGATAATGACTTCAATATGCAAGGGTGGATTATGCGTAGGATCCTCTTTGGGAATCTCTTCTAGGATAAAGGTTATGTAATCTCTCGATAGGATAATTGTAGAAAGCATGACCAAGGGTTAGGAAGCATAGGGGAGGATCAATATCAACTGACACTCCTGATCCCCATAACATTTTACAAAGGATATCTTTGTGAACATTAGAGATTTTGAGAAGATCATGAGCACACAAGGTATCTAGATCAATAAGTGTGGTGAGAGCCTTTGATTGAACTAGAATGACCATTTTTGTAGAAGGACATTCGAAAGTGGTTGGTAAAAAACCCAAAAACGCTCTCCAATGAGCAAAGGGTTGAGGACCCCCTGAATAGTGATGGTTTTTCCATCATGGTATAACTTTAAACACTAATGATAGGTAGAAATCATGACTTAAATGGTGTGAATCCATGGGCGACCGAGGAATCTATTGTAAGAAAGCTCTAAGTCTAAAACATGGAACTTAGTATCATGAGTATTAGTGATCCTACTTCTCAGATGAGAAAGTAAGCATTTCGACCCATAGATTTTTTGGGACAGTTATTTGCCAATGGTCCTTGATGGCAATGACCTTGCATTCTAGATCAGCTTCAATACAACCTAGTTATCAAACCAGTTTCAAACTACAAATGTTTAGGCCTGATCTGCCATCCACAAGCACCCTTTTTATCTTCTTATGATTGATAATGGCTTTAATATGTAAAGGTAGGTTATGCATAGGATCCTCTTCAGGAATCTGCTTCATTGTACTGAGAGAGCGTTATGCGCTCTGTAGGAGAAATCTACATGACCAAGTGATTCTTGGAAGATGCGTAGGATCAAGTATCAACTGACACTCATGTTACCCCTGTGATGTCTTTACAAAGTGATATATTTTTGAACATTAGAGATTTTGAGAAGATCTAAGATTAAAATCTTAGCAGTGGTTTTTTCAAGTTGTTCTAAAATGTTGTAATGACTATCTTGAGGGGGTAGGCAGAGGATGTTCTGGGATGACTAGACGATCACATCGCGTTACCATGACACACTCTTTTGATTTAATATTAATAGTGTTGATATGCTCAATAGGTGGGTTAACACAACCAATTAGAGAGTCAAAAGGATTATGTGTTTTACAAACATAGTTGGAACTTTGGTCTAGGCCGACTATCCTAAATCCGACTTTCTTCCCCTTTATTATGCTTAGGGAAAGGTTCCTTGTAAATTTCCAAGTTTGCATTGGAAGATATACTAGGTCTATAGAAATCATTCTCAACCTCTCCACAACCGATTAGGTCTTGTATGAAGTGCTTCAAATTCATAAATTTATCAGTAATATGACCCCTAACATGATGAAACCTCGTAATTTTCATTTTCTCTAAAACATGTTGGCTTAGGTGCATCATCTACAAAGGGTACGATAGTTGGGTATTGAACCATTTTTACCACCTCTAACTATTTTAATATAGATGACATAGAATCAAATAGAGGGGTGAACGTGCACGACGTTTATATTTAGGGGCAGGAAGTCCTTTAGCAAGTTTTAAAGGATTACTACTTTGAACATCCTGCAGACATTTAGAGTCAGTTATGCCATCACCTATGATGTTTTTATTCTTATTTGAAAATAACTTTGGTTTTTCGGTAGGATTTGATTTGTGGTTATCTCTTGAAAATGGCTTTAAGGTCCCTCTACTTAACAATGTTTTCTCAATTTGGCTGCCTTTTTCTATAACCTCTTCAAAGGTGTTACCACAATGCATCTGCAATTGGAAAGAAATCTCGGGGTGTAAGTTAGGTATAAAAATGCTAACCAATTGTTTCTCTAGTATTGAGCAAGGAAAGCATCTAACTAATCCTCACCATCGTTGTAGAAAAATAGCAAATTTTTCATTGTTCCGTTGTTTTGCATTACACAAGTCTATCATGGTAACATCATTTTCCATGTTGAAGGAGAAGTGACACACAAATATTTATGCTAATTCTGATAATGTGGAGATTGACCCTTTAGGTATGTGTAAAAACCATTCAATTGCTTGACCCCCTAGACTCCATGGGAAGAGGTGAATGAGATAATTATCACTATATGCAACCTCTTCACATGCCATGAAGAAGTCTTTAACATGGTCCCGTGGATCACCTTTGCCCTTGTATTTATCAAACTTGGGACAATCAAAGTGGTGAGGGAAAGGTGTTCTTAACATATCTCCATAAAAAAGGATATGGGTATAGCTCCTCAAAATGATATTTCTTGTTATGTCATATATTGCCATCTTGTAAATAAGGGAGGGCGTTCTTCATAGATAACCATTCATGGTCAAAGAGTTGCCCACATGTAGGTGGTGTAGGCATATACATACGG
This sequence comes from Taxus chinensis, assembly GCA_019776745.2. Lineage (NCBI taxonomy): Eukaryota > Viridiplantae > Streptophyta > Pinopsida > Cupressales > Taxaceae > Taxus > Taxus chinensis. The sequence continues at coordinate 295,010,240 of CM034147.1, read as the reverse complement.
TTAAGTCTAGTTGTTTCACCACCCTTATTATATGTGTATAACTCTTCATATGCCTCCTTATGTTTTTCTTGACATAGAGTTTTGGTATAAAACTTATGATACAAAGCTCTATGATCCATGAATTTCTACTTCGGAACTCCATGAAATCACACAAATTATGTTGTTCTATTTTCAACTTTGGTAAATGACAGATCGAAAGATTAGAGCTTTAGTGACTGATTAACTAGTGCTTCAGATAAAATTAAAGAGAAATGATAAAATAATTCCACACACAACACAAGAATTTTTATCCTGGAAACCCCCAATGAGGGAAAACCAGTCGGGAAGGGAAACTACTCTTTCTTCCCACTTGTATTGGCTAATTAATCAAATTGTAAAGATTACAATAAGTATGAAAATAAGAAACAATGTAAACCTTCTCTCCAATTACTTGCTTGCTCTATTTTCTTACACCTTTGCTCCTATAATTCCACTCCAGCACTGAAGAACCTCTACTCACTTACTCTCATACTAAAACTCTACTTATTGATCTCTCTTGATCTTCAAATGATCAGTTCTCTTACTCCTTTCATGCATTTATAGGCCTTCCCATGTCCTCCAGTGCACCAAAGGATGTGAAAGGGCATGGAAGGGAAGAGACACAGTCGGGCGCTTCAAATTCGCATTCATTCATGCTTCATTCTTCTTTTCTGTTTAGAGGTGTCAGGACCGCTGCCATGAGCAAACTGGCAGTTTTAGGACCACCACCCTGGCTGGGTGGTGGTTACAGGACCACCGCCCTTATAGCGCGACAGTTCTACAACCGCCACTCTGCATAGAGCGATGGTTCTGTCCAGAACCTCCATTTACCTCATTTTCTTCAACTATCCTTCTTGGTGCTGATGGAAGTAATGAAGTGGTGTGTTTTTTTGGATCCCTATGGATCATACATCCCCTACTTAGGAGGATTTTGGTCCCACAAAATTTTAGTGGGGGAGTGGTAGAGGAATCAACTCCCTCTCTTGCTCCTTCAAGTACCACTGGATCTGCCTTGGTGTCTTCTCTCGTCCAACCTGCCAAGACTCCTATGGATCTACGATTTTCTACTCTAATGCTACATCCTTCTCCAAGTTTTCTTGAGTACAACCCTCTTTGGAAGGCATCTTATGTATCTTTCCTTCTTTGTCATGCATAGATGGCATTAGTAGGTGCAAGCTCTTGCAACTTGCTATTGCGTGCATTTTCATGAAGTGTGGCCTAAAGGTTTCTTTTCCAACCTGATCAAGTATGGTGAAGGTACCATATTGTAGTGGTTTATTCCTTCTTATTTGTCTTTGTCTCTTGAGATGGATTGGTCGAATCCTCTCCATGTACACTATTGCTATCATCACCATTGTTCCTTATATCTCCTCTTCTCTTTGCCACCCCATGGCTAGGTCCAGTGAATTAATAAGTAGATACAGTGACTACATAGCAGAATTTTGTTTAGCTCCTTGAATGAGCAGTTCCTGTGGTGGCTTCTTCTATAAAAACTGACTAGTGCTATCCAAATTCTCCATCCTTTGGTCAAAAATATTCGTGTGCTCACGTCTATTTTACTTTTCTTCCAATCAAAGCAAACAAAACTGATGATTTTCCTGAATAAGTCTTGGTGCTTGGTTGACACTTACCATAGCCTTATTTGATTTGCTCAGGTGTTCCTGAATGTTGAAACTAACCCCGTCCTTAACCCATTTGTACCAGTTCTCCCTCCTTGTGAACACAACATTCGTGGCATACAAGTAAGGAATTTAGAAGATAACGTCAAATGCATCAAGTGGAATGATATCAACCTCTAATACATCTATGTATTGGGTATTTATCCCAAAGTGAAACTTACACTTCCTGGTAACTTATATTTCTACACCCTTCTTCACCCATCCCCACAAGTATGGATGTGGATACGTGTAAGTCTCTAGGCCAAGTTCTTATACAATTGCATCAAAAATCAAATTGGACTGAAAACCAGAATCTACTAAAGCATTTACCTTAGTCTTCTTGATTTAGATTCTGATTTGAAATAGCTTACTCAAATCTTATTCTTTTGCTCCTCCATACATGTTAGTGGTTGTGCATCCCAAACTTTCATCTACATCTGAATCATCCTCAATTTCCACCTCCCCTTCTTTTTTCACAGTGGGCATGGATTTCTTAGAATCCTTGGTTTGGTGCTTTGGGTGCAATTCCAGATGCAACTTCCAACATGTGGCGTCAATATGTCCATTTATATCACAATTCTTATAGAAATTTGTAGGATCTTTACAAGTATTCAAAGCAGTAGCGACATGTTTACCTTTCCATTTACCTCTACTACTTGTCTTCTCATGTTCTTTTTCCTACTGATATGTTGATTGGTCTCCCTTTGGCTCTATTTCTCCTTGCTTCTTCTCATCATCAACGTAGTATGCTTGTATACAAGCTTCATTGAGATCCTTGGGTTTTATGGAGATGACCTTCTTTCGAAGGTGAGTGTGAAGTCCTCCCAAATACTTGGTCAGAATGTCCTCATCCTCCAAGTCCATATTAACCAATATGGCTTGTCTCAGAAATTCCGTAGTGTAGTCTTGCACGCTTTGACCTGTGCCCTGCCTAAAGTACTGCCACTTAATCATCATGTCAGTCTTATGGCCAATAGGATATAAGTTAGCTCTAATCAATTCTTTAAAACCTTTCCAAATACTGACAATAGGACGTTTCTTCTTCTCCACAAGTGGCTAGATGGGTTTCCCCACCAAACCAGAGCATGACCTTCCATTTTGAGACGTGCAAAGGTGATCCTTTGTGCCTTAGTGGACATTATGCACACTAAAATAAACTTCCAACTATTTTAACCATTTATCCAGTAATTATGCATCTACTTGTCCTTCAAAATTCTTTATTTCAACTTTCATTTTGACTTTTAAAAGGTGTATGAGATAGATTTTACCTTCTCGTTTACAATTGGTGTCTCTTCTTCATGCTCTTTCCCATTCTTCCTCTTTGTGGCTCTTTTCTGATACCGATTTTTTTGGCTAGTGTTTGAACCACTGAGTCCATGGAATTCTTGCTTAACCAAAGCCATCTTGTTGCAGATTTGAAATCTCTTTTTGTTTTCTATGCAACCTATCCATCATGGTCTCTAACATCTCGACTCTACGGACCAAGTTCTCTTCCTCCATTTGAGCTCAAATTCTCTGTTTCCACTTCTTCGTAGAAATATTTGGCTCACAAGGTAAAAATTCTTCACCTTTGGACCTTGTTACTATGTCATACAAAATCATAAGAAATAATCAAATTCCACAGTCCTGGATATATAATCAGCTCTTATTCCAAAATGATTCGTAGACTTCTACTTTAGAACTCTAAGAAATCACACAATTATGATGTTCTACTTTCAACTTTAGAAAATGACAGATTGATTGAAGATTAGAGCTTTAGTGACTAATTATCTAGTGCTTAGGACAGAATTGTAGAGAAAAGCTAAAAGAATTCTACACACAACACAAGAACTTTTATCCTAAAAACCCCCAATGAGGGAAAACCGGCCAGGAAGGGAAACTGCTCTTTCTTCCCACTTGTAGTGGCTAATTAATCAAATTGTAAAGATTACAATAAGTATGAAAAGACACAAAAATGTAAACCTCCTCTCCAATTGCTTGCTTTCTCTGTTTTCTTACACCTTGCTCCTACAATTCCACTCCAACACTGAAGAATCTTTGCTCACTTGCTCTCATACTAATACTTTGCTTCTTGATCTCTCTAGATCTTCGAATGATCAATTCTCTTACTCCTTTCATGCATTTATAGGCCTTCCCATGTCCTCTCGTACACTGGAGGATGTGAAAGGGCATGAAAGGGAAGAGACAAAGTCGGATCCTTTAAATTCACGTCCATTCGTGCTCCATTCTTCTTTTCTATTCAGAGGTGTTAGCACTACCGCCCTAAGCAGACCGGAAGTTTTAGGACTACCGCCCTAGCTCGGCGGCATTTACAGGAATGTCGCCCCTGCAGGGCGGTAGTTCTATAACCACCGCTCTATATAGAGCGTCGGTTCTGTCCAGAACCTTTGTTTACCTCATTTTCTTCAACTCTCCTTCTTGGTGCTGATGGAACTGATGAAGTGGTGTGTTTTTCTGGATCCCTATGGATCAATCTAGGTTTTTATTGTCTTGGAGTCTTCATAGGCTCTTTGTTAATATGTGAAGATAAACTTGTCAATTGGTAAGTAAGAGCTTATATTTTTTGTTCAAGCGTAACCTATGTGTTTTGTGTCTCTTCATGATTCTCATGAGGAGGGGGTTGTTCATGATTGGTATGCTCTTCATGATCCTCGCAGTGAATTTTAATAATGGGGATGTGATAACTACCATTATTTTGAGAAGGTATTTCATCATCATTCTACTGACCAGAAGTGGAAGCATGTCCTCGATTTAAGATGTCATCAATATTACGATGAGGACGTTCTACTTTTTCTTCTCCATGAACCATGTTCACAAGGAGAGTGTGATCAAATGTAGGTGGTAACTTGACCCCTAATTCTACAACACACATAAGGACCTCGTGTCTATTTTGAAATAAAAAGTTATCTATTTGAGCTAGACTAAATTCAAAGTCCACCCCATGAGAATTACCCTCATCACCACTATGATTGACCATGGTGTTATCTTCAAAAAGAGGGTTTATCTTGTCATTAACAAAGGGACTAGTCCCTAATTTTTGATGCCCCATCCATGTGATAGGAGGCATAATGGGAAAAGTTTCACTAAGGTTGATTAAAATGGACCCTAGGAAAAGTTGAGTAGTGTGACGACGTCAAATAGTCACAAAGAATGTAAAATAATGAATGACAAGGAATCCAAAGAATCAAGGAAATATGAATTAAGGATACCAACGAATAAATAATGACACACTGATATGGAACCATACAGTAAGAAGTAACTAGGACAAATGAATCAAGTACAAGACAAAGATCCAATCACAATAATAACTACTCCCTAAATTCTCAAAGATAGGTTTGGTGTAATAAATGACAACACAATATCACTACTTAGATCAAGTTTGGGATAAAAAAGATCTAAGTACTAAGATGATGTTGACATGATCCTCAAACAAGGTATACTTAAACAAGTTTAGATACCCACAAATTCCAAGTCTTTAAAATAGAGGCTACAAATGCGAGCAACACAACAACACAATTTCGACACGTTAATCAAGATTTGTAGACGAAGCAAGATTTTAGTATCAAAATGATGTTGACATAATGCGAGCAACATAACGATAACACTTTTCAAAACTCAAGGCAATGTTGGAATAAAAATAAGGTCTAAGTATATCAAGAAGTTGATAGTTATGTGAGTAACGTAATAATACAACTTAGAGACTTAAATCAAGTTTCACAAAGGGAACAAGATGCAAGTATCAAAACTATATCAATATGATGTAAGCAACGTAACAACTCAAGAGGAGGTCAGTGATGAGACAACCTAACTACAATTAAAGGGTCTTGATGTGGGTATCAAGAAAAGGGCCTACCAAACATGAAGATGTACCGACACACTTTGAACACTCACATTCTGACATTGCAACCTAGTCATGTGAATAGAATACAAAAGTGGTGGACATGATTATTTTTAGTAGTACCATGTATATATGCTCTCTTTTGTCCCAAAAGGGTAACAAGAAAACAAAGGAGTAGACCAAGTGGTGATAAAAAATACTTAGCGAAATTTTGGTAGAGTTTCACCTTGTCTTAGGACAAGGTAGAAACTAGGAAAAATTGATACCTTGTAAGTTTCATGGTGAATTACACATGACTTCAACTTTGAGGGACTCTCCCCTTATTCAAATAATAAGGTTTTGAATCTGAAAAAGTTGTCACTTTGTGAGAGATCTTTGGAACACGATGGATAAATTCAAGTTTGCCCCAATGCCAAATGGTTTCCTAGGATTTTGTTCACAAAATTTCCAATTCTTACCTAAGAGAGGTACGCATTTCTAGTAAACTAGATAATGGGCCATTACCCCATAATCAAACTAATGAATGGGGCCTCATACAAGTAACATGAAGCTTTTCTCACATGAATGTTCAACTAGTCAAGTGGGTCAGGGGGCACTTCTTGTTTTGTTCACCAGTTCTCTCAAGGTGTGGACTACTTTGGGGTTCATGGGGTAATCCTTATAATGAGTTTTATGGCTTATGCCAAGATACTTCCCAAAGTTTAAAGTGGATGGGTTTTAAATCTTACCCAAACATGCAAATACATTGTTTTGAATGAAGTGGTGTGTTTTTTATCTTTTAAACTTAATGAGGTTTAAAACACCATTGGAAACTTGCAACACACATGTATTTAGTATTTGTTTAGATCCCAATTCTTTGACAAGTGTTAGGTCCTATGCACAAAATATTTAGTAGTTTCTTATAGAAAGTGAATCAAAGTTGTTTTTGATTCTCAATATTGTCTAAGGATGCAAGAGAAGATCATACACAATAATTGATTAAAATAAATAAATGCAAAGGAAAACTCAAATCAAATGAGCCATAGAAATGCTTGATACATTGCAAAAATGAAAAGATTAAGTTTCCACATTAACCAAATGTTAGAAAATGAAGACTAAAACAATTTGTATTTCTCAAGATCACCCAAAGGTGCAAGAGAAGAACATAGACAAAATTTAGCCTAACTTAAACAAAGAATGAAAACATTACATTCATTAAAGCTTGAAAACATGTTAGAAATCTGAAAAAATATAAAAATTTACAAAATAGAGTTATAAAACTTGTAAAACGACAACAAACATAAAAACTTAGAATCTGGAAACCTTACAAACCGAGGCAAAATTTGACACAGAGCGCTAGCGCAAGGCTATAGAGTAGTAGCACGTGAGTTTTAACAGTAACACAAGACTACAACCACTAACACAAGGCAACTTACACTAACACAGGGGTATGCGCAAAAGCGCAGGTCTGAGACAAAAACACATAATAGTGTTCTGTTAGCGCAAACAGAGACTCAGTAGTGTAAGCTTAGAAGTAAAAATGTAAGTCCAACATAGAGGATGAAAATCCAAGCTAACAAAAATGCAGAATGGGAGGCGTTAGAACAAAGCTAGCAATAGTAGCACAAGCCTTCTTCTCGCTAGCACAAGGCTTTTGTGTAACATTAAAACATGTTTTTTGATAAGAACAATGTAAAAAAAGCTCAAATCTTTACCAATTTGCTTCAAATTTGGCAGCAACTCACCTCCTTTATTCTTGCAAAGAACACTAAAACCAAGCAAACTCAACTAAACTTGTTAAGAAACTCAAGATTTATCTAAAAATGCTAAAAGGAGGGTTAGTAATCAAAATTGAAACTTATCTACAAAAACTCGAAATAAAATGCAAAGGATAATGGAGTAACGTCCCACCGGGCGTGACAAATGCTTACATGCTAAACTTGTTATGTTAATTGAAAGAAACTAACACCTAATAGTCTCAAAACAAAGTTAAATCTACCATTAACATCATGATAAGAGCTTACAGGAAATCACTATTCTAATTGGATAAACATGAATGAAATCATCTAATGCTAACCATTCCTAATCTTGTAATGTATGATTACTTATAAACATGAGCCTCTTTATATCATGAGTAATCAAATTTGTGTTGATATCCAAAGAGAGGGAAGGATCTCCCCAAGAAATGGCTACAAGGCCATACTTAGATCTTCCTTTTTACTCAACAATGAGAGAAATGGATGCAAAGATGAAGTAGCTATTCCAGGAATGGAGAAGGATCTTATCATAAGCTTATAGTAATTGTTATTCAAAGCATGGTGTAGGTGTGAAAGAAGGTAGGAGGGTCCTTTATATAGCTTTCCAATTGGGGAGAAGCTTGAATCCCAATGAATGTGGGATAAAGGATAAAGTAGATTTAGACTTCTTAAGCTTGATTAGAGGAATTAACAAGTGATTAGCAACTCGTGGGAGTTGGAGATGATTTAATTAATCAACTAGGATTAATTAATAGGCTAGAATAATATTTTTAGGCTATATGTAGGTGATTTAGAAGGAATTTGATATGACTTGAAACATTTGAAAGAGGTATTTATCCAATAAAATGGTTTATTGATTAAATACAATGCAAAATAGGCTTAATGAATTAATAACAGTTAATTATTCAAATGGAAGAGGATTATAACTAACAAAGTGTCGTTAATTGGCATCCGAAATGGAATAAAGGCTAGCTAATTAATGAAGTGTTGTTAATTGACCAAAATAGAGGGAAACACTATTTAATTAGCGGAAAATCACTAATTATAACAAAAATGATGGGAAAGAGGATAGTTAGTATAATTTTAGCAATAAAACTATGTAGGTGGATTTTAGGTGTCTACATGATCCAAGTTCCAAATCTTTATGATATGTCCTAACATCCTCTCATGTCAAAGATGGGTAGTCTTGAGATAGAATTGGGACTTTTTGCAATTCACTCTTTGAAATTATTAGTTTTGACAATGCACTCTTGCTAATATAAACACAACCTTTCCATTCCCTCTTATCAAATTTTGAGGTCTCTTATCTAGCTTGTTTATCCTTACACATTGACATGGCATAAAATTCTTAGAGTAAAGTGGATAAATTACATAAACAAACATCAATTGACAAGGTACAAACTTCAAATTATATGTTTTCTATCCATGGGAAAAGTCATACAGTTTGGTTAGGATTTTATATTCGGTCCTAGGGGACTTATGTGGTTTTTCACCCATATTTGCTCCAAATTTTCTTTCAATTTCATATTCTTTGTTAGGTATTTTACTCCCTTTGGGTCGGCCTTTCTTCGATAAATCACCTACAAACCCCTATATAAGAAAGTAAACACTACGTCATTTGCCAACCATGAAATTTTGATGGCACTACATTGATATAACCACTTCTAACACCTTCAAAAGGCACCATAGGATCCCCGAATCTTACAAAAGAAAATATACAATCCTTGGAGCAATAATCACTATAGGTCTGAAGATTCTTACTAGGTAAAGGAGTCAGCCCATCTCGTCTACAAACACTCAAACATCCTTTCTCAAAGTATTTTAGCAATATCCAATACTAGTTGTATTCATTTAGATACTACATGTTAGGTGGAGAATGATGTGCGGTTTGAGGCCTCTTCGGAGTAGTGCCAACATCGACAGTGCAGTGATTTGCCCACAACCTAACAAATAATTGTCTTGTAGGGTCTCCCACCCATGGTTAAGGTTTAAGACCTCATTCAAAATGTTCAAAGAGCTTCGCTACATGATCGAAAAATAGGGTTTGATAGGGACAAACATATTCATACAGGTGACCACTCAGAAAGTTGTAGAACCACAATCCAAGTAGGTCCAAACCATACAAAATGGTCAAGAATGTATGATACAATCCTAGTAGAAGTATATGGTCCCACACCAGGTCGGTTTCCAGTCATAGTTTCAGAAACGAAGCATCATCAATCTCAAATCTCCGTGTTCCAATAATTTTCACACCTAGAACGTCCTAGAACTATTTATAATAAGCTAAGTGTAATCATGTCGTCTTGTGTTTTCAAGTGTATATCTTATTTAGTACATCATTTGCAAGTATTAATTCATTGTTCTGATATTGATAATTAATGTTGGAAGTTAATTGATTAGAATAACATCCTATAGCTAACTCTTACATCCTTTAGTGTACCTAATTCACTAATCTTAAATTTGTTAAACTCTAACAAGTGTGTAAATATTTTGGTGAACTCGACTCTCTATTTGATCTTAACATCAACCCTAGTTTCCCTATTGTATCATTTTCCTTAAAAGTATATATTGTTTTCCCTTCTCAATTCTATCATATTATGTTGAATTACATGTGCCTTCTTCCTATGTCCTTCTGACGTAGTGCCCAGTTTACTAGTCAACCCATTGAGTATATTGAACTTTCTCCTCCTACTCACAAGTTTCATAACATCATGCCTTCTCCCCCATTAAATATCATTATTAATTTGTCTATGCTTGACCATGCCAATTAGATCCCATTACATGACATTGAGACTCATTATTAGAATTCTTATGATTACAACCATGATGATGATAGTGACATGGATCATGAACAAGTGGAGCTTGTATCTCATTTTTGTAAATAGCTTCGTTAGAACCCCCACCACATTGATTATATTATCAATATCCTTTTTATTGTTAAGCTTTCTTATGATTATACATCTAACAAAGAATCCCTTTTTAGGTAGTCTCAACCCTCTTTCACTTTATCAACATTTATTATTCCTAAACATATAGTGCCTAGAGTGCACCTAATATTTCAATGCCCAATATTTCTATGTTTATTCTTACAACCATTATTATTACTACACATCTTATATCCAATCCTAGTGGTTTTCACATGTCTTCATCTAGCACGCAAGCTCTTAAAACCCTTGTTCATACACTAAAAAATTAAATCTTACAACTACAACAAGGTGCGTCTGCTTCTTCTCATGATATGGGTTCTACTCAATTGCTTCATAATCCACTTGCACCCGTAGTGGTTTCTTACCCTTGTACCTAATGGTTTGTTTCTCCTAAACTCCCTCTTTATGATGGTAATTGTGATCCCATCGAGCATATTTGATCCTTCCACGTGGCTTGTCTTGATTATGACTCTCATGAAATCTCTCACTAACTTCTTTCATAGGAGTCTTAAGGATTTTGCATTGCAATAGTTCTATTATCTCCCCACACATTATGTACGCTCTTTTACTTCTTTAGAAAATCAATTTTTTGCACAATTCTCTATCAACATTGTGGAAAAAGTTTCTTATGCAAAACTACCTAAATTACGACAAGGATCTAACGAACCTATTAATGATTATATCTTATGATACAAGATCATGCTTACCAAGCTGAGAAATATCTTAGTTGATAGTGAATTACAAGACCTACTCACACAAATGTTGCTTTCTTCTTTGCAAGAATCGGTCCTATTTGAAAAATTATGATCTTTTGACCATCTATGCCATATACTCAAGGAGCGTGAAGCTAAGTTATTACATATGAAAAAACTTAAGTATATTGCTAGCACTCTTACCACACCTAATGCCAAGTTTCTGAGTAAATCCACATTCAAATATAAGACTTGTTGACACTCAAGGTTACTTCTAAGGACGTATGTCAACGTTGTCTACTCAACCAAAGAAATTTCAACTCCAACCCTACGCTACTGAACAATTTACCCACTTACCCTACTGTGCACCACACATGGTATTGAAGACAATCTGCTTGAGTGTAGTCATTGTATCTCTCCCTTATACCTCCATCATTTGAGGTTGATGCATGAGCAATCCTCAAAGCAATATTTTTGATGCCAATGCTTACTGTAACTACCATAGATGTATTGGCCATTTCAGTGATAGGTGTCTTAAACTTCACTCACATCATTTTAAGATCTCATAGACTTTGATGTTATTTAATGGGATGAAGCCTACATTGAATCTTCCAATCCAACCAATAATAACACCAAACTCAAAAACATTCAATGATCCACTTCCTAAGCATAACAATGACAATATCCATTTCCAAAGTGCATAACTACTTATCACATGTAGTGCCACCAATGCACCATCTTATGATGACCCCTTATATGTCAATGGTTGGCATCATCAATCACTCATCATGTCATCTCCTACAGTACATTCATTACTTTCAATTAATCTGGTGTATATGATATGCTTGTGCTCTAATACTCATATCTATTCATGTCTCCATTAATCTAGTACGTATATATGGTGTTTTGGTTAATCACACACAACAAAGATAATTTATGCATTGTCACATGTTACTTCAATCTCTTGGAATTTCTACACATGGAATTTTGTATTTTATAGTAATCATTTTTATCGATGTCATCTACTCTCCATATCACTATTGGTTTTATCACTACTATGACTTTCATTATTAATTGTTGCTCACTCTTATTTTTGGTACCTTGTGTATGGGTCTCCCTTGGCTATCTATCTCTTAGGTCTATTCCTTCATTTCATCCACCAATACATGTAAAGTTTATTCTATGAATCAACATAATTTGACATACATTCTAGGTATTCCCTTTGAGGACTCTCTACTCATGGTTTTCTTAGTCATTCTTCTACAAATTCCTATTCCTACACCTAGTGCATCTATGGATAGGTCTTTGGCTCTCACACAATGTCTCGTCATAGTTCTATCTCTCCTAGGTTCCTCCCTAGGTTTATAGCCCTACCCACTACCTCTTACTGATTCTATCTCTTCTTAGGTATCCCATTAGGCCTTTGGTTAGCAAAAATTTACCTCTCACGGATCCAACTCTCTTAGCTATCTTTATTAGGTCTTCAGTTTCACATACTACTTCCTCATATCTCACTCCCCTTCATCGGGTCTTTTGATAGGTCTTCTAGCTTCACACACTGGTTTCTATATCATTCCTCTCAAGCCTCACTAAGGTTTGTGGTACGTCGAGGTATTACTAGCACACATGCTTAGCCCTCCACTCATGTAATCTACTTCATGACCAATTCCCCATACATCAGGCCATTTGATCTACCATATTGGAGAATAAAATGGATCAAGGCCCATTATGACTTCATGTATAAATGCAACGATGTTCATCGAGTGCAAAAAAGTGCATATGAAACATTAAATGGCCATTACCTCATGTTTAATCATTATGTGCACATGATCCTATTGGAGTGTGCACCTCACATGGTAAAAAATGTCCTAAGAAAAGCATGAAGCGTAAATCTTCATAAATGTGTGAGTGGGTGATTATGTTACAATCTCACATGTAGATGATGATGACGTCTAAGATCACAAATGGGTGCACAAGTCTAATCAAACTCATTTCTACATGCCTTGTATGACTCTTACTTGCACACCAACACAATGCTAAGAGTTACACAAATTCATGCTTAAATCCTTAGAATGGTGGGTTGTCTGGAAACTGGCCATTCTTTTGAAATCCACGAACTTCCTATGTACAAGTGAACTTAGACCCATCTTGCATCATACACCTTGGGTAAGAAGAAGATATGAGGCCTTTTTAATGTAATATTTGTAAGGATACTATTAGTGGTTGAAAGTGTTTTTGCTTTTGAGCTAAACTTTATTTCAAAATAACATGGGGTTTCCGTAGAAGTGTGGGGTTTGTGTGAGTGGATCAAACCTCCATATACTAGTTGGTTGCATGGCTGATATCTCTACTCCTAACAGTGATCATTAGGATATAGGGCCTACTACAATCACCGTACAGTGGGAAAAGGGATTTTTCAAGGAGATGTTTTCAACTGCATAAATTTTTTTCATAATGTTTTAAAGCCAATCATTAATGTCATAAAATGTTTAAGGTCAACTCATTTGAATAAAGATTCATAATTTCGTGGACTATAGTCATATTGATCCCAACAAAATTATGGCCCTTGAGGGACGATAAGAAGTTTCCCCTTCATGTTTGAATACGGAAGAATAGTTCATTTCCTGAAATAGTCCTCTATTCCACGACTTGTGTGACTCATTGTACAATATAAATCCCTTAGGAAAATAAATTGATATTTTGTGCCTCTACTTAATTCACGTTCAAAGAGGAACTTAAAGACAAGGATTCGACGGTAGTTCCTTTAGTGATCTGTGATGGCATGGCCTTGGGTGATCACCAAGTGGGAATAAAATAGGTTGTTTTTGATGCAAGGGATCTCTAAATAGAACATATGAATAGTTATCCCATTCGGGGGTTGTAAATACAAGATGGATGTAGAAAACAAGGATTACGATATGTGCAAAGGGTTAAATTAAATGCAAAGGGATTGGGGGTACAATCAATGAAGATCGAGTAAATCAGCGAGTAATTGTTCCTCCAATTCCTCGATCCTCTGAGACAAGAGTGAATAATGATCTAAGAGGTTGGATAAAGTTGTCAAATGGATATTCAATTCTTAAGTGGTGGTTTGGAGTGATAAGGTTTTTGAGGGAACTACAACTAAAAGCATTGTACCTTATTGTTTTGTTCATTTAGATGATAGACCTCCAATGACATTCTTGATTCTCTGAGCCCTACTCATCTAAACGGTGCAAACTAATTTTTATTTCGGTCCCTCCATAATATCTTTACCTCTAAGGTCACTCAAGATGTGAGTAGGGTCTCACCATTTCAGATCACCCTTCACCTAGAGCTTCATTTTCATTATTTAATTGAAGAGTAATGAGGAAGGATGGTGACTAAATAGGATCGACGGTGATCATAATGATCACCACCAATCGCAGATCGTCATCAATTGGGTCAAGATTGTTAAGAAACAAATAAGAATGGAAAATGATTGAAACCACTTGCCATCTGAGGCTTGAAGTTGGTTCAACAACGATAAGGAAGTAAGGATCTGGGTAGGAAGAGGTTATGAGGTTAAGATGGTTGGGGCAAATCAGGTTAAGGTTGTTTTAAAGAGGTTAGAAGGGTAAATGGGATTCTATATGGGTAACCGGGGATTTATGATGGTAATTATAAACTATAGAGAATAATGGGCTTATGATAGTAATAATAGTGTAAAAAATTATAATATAATTAATAAACAGGGTCACATAGGGGTGAAAAAGTGGTGTCTACACTCCATCGCCTTCGCCAATTGCTCCACCTCCTATCGAGTTTCTTATTAGGCAGCTCAATTCTACCCCTCCTTCTTGTACATAGCTAAACAATTTGAAAATACCAAAAAACATTCATATATTTACAAAAATACAAAATCAAGACCCGTACACTTTGTTTGAATTGTTAGCACTTTATATTATACATGTTGTTTGTCACTTTGGTTTGATAGATAGCATGCTTTTTTACTATTTACACGCATGCATTTATGTGGCATATTGATAATGATGAAGGAAATACACAGAGTTGTACATGATGATAGGTGTTGACTAGACCTTTATCCAGTCTTTCTATACATCTGGGTGCATTTATTCTACACTACACATTGGTGCTATTGTTTTATTATAGCTCATTTCCACTTCCTCATTACATTTGATTACATATATTTTGTACATGTTATCTTTTGAACTAACATGACTAACACATGTATCTTGTGTAGAATTAAAACTTATTGTTTCATAGGTCTTCACCTATATCAAATACTATATCATTTGATCATATTTTGACACTCTTATTTTTCATGCATACTTGCTTACGTGTGTTACTAATTGCTTGTTTCACTGATTATGGCCTATGTGCCTTATTTTTTTGTGATACCGTGGGTGTCCCATGTTTGTGGCTCTATACCTATCTCGTTTGAAGTCCTATGAGCCTTGATTGTCTCGTGACACCGTGGGTATCCCAGGTTTGTTACTCTACACTTTTTGTGTGAAATTTCTTACATACTTCTTAGATCTAAATTCACTATTGTTTCACATGTCTTCTCCTACATGCATTAGTACGTTGGTGTTATTATCTCTACTATTTCTATCTATTGCTATCATTGATGTTATTACACACCATGATTTCCACTATACGTAAAACCTTCCCTTTTGTAGGTGCAGGTTCTTCAAGATGGCCACCTCCTCAAAATAAGTACATTCAACCTACAACTTGACTCAAGGACATCCAATGCATTAGAGATGGCATCTCATTCTTTTGAGCAAAGTGACCCATTTAATGACTTATGACATGACATTTAATATAAAGAGGGGGCATAAATCTAGGTATTATTATACACTTACAATTAATTCATAGGAAGAATTTTGGTGTAACATATCTTGTACTAACCCTATGGTAGTAACTATTCCACGGGCCCATCCAAGAATCCATATGATATCAAGTAAAATCAAAGGAATTAATGTTCATGTAAAGTCATAGTTTGGTGAAGAACGTATGGTACGGTCTTTCCTACTCTTCACATGGTATTTCCTAGAATTGTTTGTTACTCTCCAACTTTCTTAAAATGGCTCATAATTGTAGGACTTCAAATACATGTTTCATAGACATAGTTTCATTTCCACTCCATCTTGATGTCTAAATCACATTAATATAACCCTTAGAATTAAGCCTTTGAATGATGCTTCAAAGTGATGACATCTAAACATGGCTCATTAGCTAGATTTTAGGAATCTTACCCCAGAAAATGTATCTAACCTTACGATTTAGCAATATTCCTAGCTACATACAAGAAAAAAAATTTCGCTATGCAACACTTCCCAAGAGTTTGTTGCAAGTCATATTATTTTGGATATAACTCTCATACATAATCACTATACTGGCTAGGGTCATAGAACTACTTGCCAGCTAAATAATGGTCCATGTGGTTACGGACGCGGTATCGAAGTCAACATAAGTTCTGTGCATAGTGTAGATAATCAAATCCTTGTAAATTTGCTTTTAAAGGGGAATAGTATTAGAAGTTTTTGATCATGATCCCATGTTAAGATAAATGGTCACAGTCAAAATCCAATTATTTTGGTGTTTTGGACAGCTCTCACGTGACTTGTTTATCATTACACTATTCTCTACCATTCCGATTCTAGGAATGTTGCATGCTCATAAAAATCTAGTAAATCCTTGGCACAATTAGTGCTTCATCACCCACACTTTTTTTTTGTGTTCTTCTCATTTGACTGAAATATGTCACGTACTAGGTCAAAGATATGAGAAACTCTCCAGTCTTGAAAACAACTAAGTGTATGGCTTCCATGGCTCTATTAAGTTCACTTAACTTTGGTTTCAATTGTCACTATCTTACACATTGGGTCATTTTATCTTCCTAGGTTCAATATTACTAGAATAATTCACCTATAAAAGGATATATAAGCTAGACAATGTCACTTCCAAGTAACTCATCATGGCACTCTTGCAAGCTCCTTTTACAAATATCATTCCAAAATCACGCAAAGGGTTTCTAAATTTTCCCAAATTCCAACTGACACATCATTTAAATGTAGTCCCTACATACTCAGGTATAAATTAATTTAACCATGTAAAATAGTATGAATTCCTCCATTAAATGGGGGAAAATGTAGACACTCAAATTTGGCAAGTCACTATTTGATACTACTTTGGTTTTAACAATGCACTCTTACTAAGATAAACACAAACTTTCCATTCCCTCTAATCACATTATGAGGTCTCTTTTCTAGCTTGTTTATCCTTGCACACTGATAGGTCGTCAACTTCTAAGAGTAAAATGCATAAATCCATAAAAAAATTTAAATTGATAAGGTACAAACTTTAGATTACATGTTTTCCATCCATGGGCAAGGTTGTACAGTTTGGTTAGGATTTTATATCCATTCATGGTTGACTTATATGGTTTTGCACCAGCATGACCTTCAACATTGCTTTCAATTTCATATTCTTTGTTGGGTATTTTTATTCCATTAGGTTGGCCTTTCTTCGATAAATCACCTACAGAACCCTCAATAAGCAAGTAAACACTACCTCATTTGCTAACCAAGGATATCTAATGTCATTACATTAATACACTCACTTCCAACACTTACATAAGGCACCACAGGCTCCCTAAATCTCGCACAAACACATCTAAAATCATTAGGGCAACAATCTCTATAGGTTTGAATATTATTACCATGTCAAAGAGTCAACCCATCTCATCTACAAGCACTCAAACATCCCCTCTCTAAGTATTTTAGAAATAGCCAAAGTCAACCCAAACATTTTCAAAGAATGTTTCCAAATCTAATTGTATTCATTTTAATATCACATGATAGGTGGAGAGTGATGTGCAATTTAAGGCCTCTTTAGAGTAGTACCAATGTCGGTGATGCATAGGGGTTCCCACAACCCAACTAATGTTTATTTTACAAGGTCTCCCACCCCTGGTTAGGGTTTGATACCTCATTCAAGATGTTCAGAGAGCTTCGATACATGTGTAGATCTACGTTTCTAGTTTCCTGTCCAGATGAGTGTACGAGTAACCAAGAAACACGAGACCACGTCGAGTATACAAGGGCTTAATACCTTGGAGATGGAGATGAATGAGACAGGCACAAAGAAAGATACATGATATCAAGAAGCTAGATCTGAAAAATTAAACCAGATAAGATTAGAACACAATATGTGGGGGTTGCGCGGACGGTACCAGTTCCAAGAGGATCTCAACTCCCT
Source organism: Taxus chinensis (assembly GCA_019776745.2). Taxonomy (NCBI): domain Eukaryota; kingdom Viridiplantae; phylum Streptophyta; class Pinopsida; order Cupressales; family Taxaceae; genus Taxus; species Taxus chinensis. Next base: position 294,992,126 of record CM034147.1, on the reverse strand, counting down.
TGGAGGATGTCAACCCCCGTGTTAGACAAGATAATAATAGATCGTGAACATTAGTAAAAATGACAAGCAACTGAAATAACAAGAATACTTAGCTTATGTCTTGCTATGAAATGAACCAGGCATCAAGATGGCAAGATAAGAGACACTGTCAGAGCTTTCTCCTTCTTATTTTTAAAAATATATCTTCCTTCGAAATATATATTCTTTCTTTAAAAAATCTATATATCCCTTTGAAATAATCTCCCTCCCCCTAAATATGGGGGAAAACCCCATATTTATAGTTTAGATGTGAAGCTAAACTGCAGGTTAGATGATACCCAGGGTGTAGTAAAGTAACCTGAGTTAAGGATATGATGTGGTCAACGTGGGTCTATATTTTGACTTATTAGGCAAAGTGGGGGACATGATTTGAATGGGAGGGTGAGATAAAGATTTCATTTTAAAAAGAAGGTGGCAGATGGGTGCATTTTGAATTAAATAATTTGTGAGAGATGGGGAATGATTCCAAAAATTGAATTATCAAATGGGTCTATATGGAGCCCATTGATAATTCAATTTAAGAGAAAGAACTCTTTTTTAAAAAAGAGTGTCGGAGATATGCATTTTGAATTAAATAATTTGTGAGAGATGGGGGATGATTCCAAAAATTGAATTATCAAATGGGTCTATATGGAGCCCATTGATAATTCAATTTAAGAGAAAGAACTCTTTTTTTAAAAAGAGTGTCGGAGATATGCATTATGAATTAAATAATTTGTGAGAGATGGGGGATGATGCCAAAAATTGAATTATCAAATGGGTCCATATGGAGTCCATTGATAATCAATCAAATAATGTGAACAAATAGATAGGATTTAATTTAATTTATGAGAAAGAGATGTGAGAATAGAAAATTGGATGAATGTGAGATGACGAAGCGGCGCTATACCAAAAATAGGTGTCTACATTTGCCCCTTTTTGTTGAGTGGTTTGCGATAGCAAGCCACGAGACAAAAACAAAAAGGGTTAGATGAATGATATGTCTAAGGATGAATGAAGATATGACCAAAGGCAAGATGCCCCAGGCAAAAAAAGATCGCAATAAATAAAAAAGTATGGCGGTGACTCCAATATCACATCGGTAGAGGACAATTGCGGTCTCAACGGATACAGATGAAAACGTTCTATAGACCAATGAGTGGGTGAAGACCACTGCAATATGGATGTTTCATTTTAAGACACCTATATAAAATTGTAGGTGAAAAATACCTGGTGAATATCCCTGGAACCAGTTTCAGCGAAAGGCGAATTTGACAGTATTCCAAAACAAAAATTTCACCTGGTTTTTTCATGGCTCCATCATTGACGTGTGACAACAAGACATCAATAATCACTCCTGACGCACGTCAATGGAACATCAATGGTCTTGACTGATCGCGTCACTGCGTGCGTCACTGGATCCTATTGACGCACGTCACTGGCTCCAGTTGACGCATGTCCATTGACGTGCACACTGGCTCCTAATTGACGCGCGTCACTGGCTCCAATTGACGCGCGTCACTGGCTCCAATTGACGCGCGTCACTGGCTCCAATTGACGTCACTGGCTCCTATTGACGCGCATCACTGGCTCCTATGCGCGTCACTGGCTCTTATTGATGCGTCACTGGCTCCTATTGACGCATCACTGGCTCCTATTGACGCACGTCACTGGATCCTACAACGTGCGTCATTGACGACGCGCGTCACTGGCTCCTATTGACGCGCGTCTCTGGCTCCTATTGACGCGCGTCAATAAATCCTATTGACTCATACCTATTGACGCGTCAGCTAAGACAATTGACAGCCAATTGAAGCCATTGACCCTGATTTAGCCTATGAATACCCTTCAACCGGTCATTTTCTCATTTTCACCTTCCCGCTCTTGAATTTTTGCAGGTCTCAATCATTGTCAAAGACGCAAGTACAACTATAATGTCAACTTCACATGCTTCCCAACTGCAAGTTCAGCAAAAAAATCAAGAGAATCCAATTCAATCGATTTCCAAGATCAACTACAGGAATCCCTTATGCCCTCACATCCATACTGTTTTAAAGATGTCTTCAGAATATAAAGATTTGATGGATGCGTGTGAATTTACAGGGCTCGTTAATATGCCCCATTTCGAAACAGATCCAGATATTTTGAATTACCTTCTGTCATCCTACAATTCAGAGGACGGCATTTTTTATGTGACTCTGAACGATGGCCGAATGTTCCAATTCAGTATCGAAGCAAATGACATCCATCGGTTTACGGGCCTTCCGTTCAAAAATTTACCAATTGTTACAACCAAGGCAACACTCCTGGAAGAAGACAAGAAATTTCTCGAATCAACGTTCGGTTTCCATGTTGATTGTAAGTATAATTCGTTTTAATTCATATTTTTTATTCTATTTTTTATTCTGATACAATTTGCTGTTATAAATTTATAGTAATTTTCACTGTTTCGCATTTGCAGCCCATGTCAATAAATCCAGGCGTGGTGTGGATACACAATCAATTGCACACCACTTTCTTGCTGCACTTATTTCATTTTTTCAATCCAGAATTGTTTTGCAGGGTCGCCAAACAGATATACCAAATTGGGCCATTGCATACATTGTTGCCACTATCTCAAAACAAAAATTCGATTGGTGCACATATCTATCCAAAAAAATAAGAACTGACCTAACAAATTCAAAACTTTCAGAAAAACCTTTCATTTATTCAACAAACTATCTCCTCAGCCTTTATTATGAGGCACTTTTAAATTTAAAAGATAAAAAAATTCCTACTTGCACTGATGAGGAGTTGATGAAGTTGTCAATTCCATTTGAAGAACAACAGGTATAAACTATTTAGTTTGTAATTGTATTTCAATTTTCGACATTACAGTGCACAGTTATTAAAACTTAAATTTTAATGTTTTGCAGAGAAGATTTATTGAAGCCCTTCCCCGAAAAAAGGCGTTATCGAGAGGAAGAGGCCAACAACACGCTGAGGCTTCGGGGGACTCCCAATCTGAAATGGAAGCTCACTCCTCTCCAAACCCTCAACAGTTTGAACTCGTTAAATGCCAGAGAAGTAATACCTTCTCATATATTATTTACAAATTCCAAAGTTGCATATTTATTTTTCAATTTAAATTTTAACCAAATGAATTGACAACATTTAATATTGATGAATTGCAGGGACTTTGGAACATACACCTGTTTCACAAACTCAACCTTCTTCCCCAACTCACTCCATACAGTCGCATGCATTCATATCTTCTGAACAGACACTGAGTACAACTCCTACAAGGCCACCCGTAGCACCGAGAAAAAAAAACCCCTCGACAACAAGGTACAACTTTTCGATAGTACGTTTAATTTCGAAATTTTTGACTTTATGAATTGGTTTCCTATTTTTCATTTTTTTCTTGTACTTTTCAGCACATGTCAGTCCTGATCAAACCGCGGCACCGACACCCACTCAACCAATAATTTTTAAAATGCCAACCAGAGGAACAGTGAAAAAGAACATTGGTAAACGCATGCCTTTTGCTCCGGCCCCTAGTGGGACACTAAACATTGCCTCCTCCTTTCGAATTCCAACTCTCTCACTTGGTGGCTTGCCCAGTGCAACGGGCATATCTGTTTTGAACAATATAAATTTAGATGAAGATTATTTGGGCATTGATAGCAATGACCCAACTGGTTTTTTCAATACCCGCGAGATGATTCAAGGCCAGCAGGTATACTTCAAATTTCAATTTAAATATGCTTTACAATTTTGAATTACATTTCGATTTAAATTTATTTATCTAAATCTTGATTAATTTTTTCACAAACAGGATCAGCCCACCCAAAGGCAGAAACAAGTAGCAGTTGATCTTGCTGAAAGCCCCCATACTTCTCCAGCAAGATCGTCTTCATCAGATTCAGATAGTGAACAGTTGCCACCTTTTCCTTTGGAGAACTTAATTGGTTATGATTGTCAATCCCATGTCAGTGAGTTTATTCTTCCTCATATCAATCAGCTTATAGAATGGGAGAGAAGGGCTAAAGTTCTTATCAATGAGATTATTAGTCGTTATGAAAATTATTGGCAACGGGATAGTTTATACGCTGCAGTCCAGAATCAACCTGCGAAGATGGATTCCTTACTTACCCAAGTAAGAAGTGGGACTGTCACGTATAACAACAACTATAAAGATGACATTTTAGATAAGTCATTAAACAAATTGGAAAATATTAGTGCCGAGGCCCAGGCATATTTTAACAAATGGTCCAAGGACAAGGATTTGGTAGCAATCGCAAATGCCGAAAGAGATAGAGCGGTTGTAAGTACTATTACATTCAAACAATCATTCTTGTTAATTTGAAATTTTCATTTTTTAGTAATATTTTGAATTGACATTACTCTTTTTGTGCAGTTGAAATATGAAAATTTGAAGAGTCAGGCGAAGGTTTTGCAAGTTCACTTGGAAACAACAAAGAACAGTTTATCCGCAGCAAAAAATTTGAAGCAAAATATTGTTTTGGTTAACAAACAAAACAATACACTAAAGCGGATAATTAAAGAGCATGGTTTCGACCCTGACATATTATTCAAAGCTAAAGCAGCAGCTGATCCAAATTTGTTGTCGCATGGAGATGCGACAAATCAAGAAGAAAGAATTTTAAAAAATCTGGACAGTGCTGCGGAAGATCTTATAAGTTCAGGGGTTATTTCTGGTGTTGGGGAAAGAGGTACAGCCACAGTGGAAGAAGCCGTTGGGGAAGAGAGCAGAGGAGTAGAATTGGATAAAGAAAAAGAGGGTTTTGAAAACTAGAAACTTTTATTATTGAGGAAACTTTAAATATTGAATTTGAAAACTTCTACTATTGAGTATGTACTATGGTATTTGAATTTAATTATATGGATTTATATACAGTCTTTAATTTTAATTGCATTAGATGGTGATTATCATGAATTATATGTATGTTTCTTGTTTACTTGCATTGTCATGAATTGTATGTGGACGTAGATGATGAATGATGATAATTGATAATTAATGATAGATGATGATGAAAGACGATGAATGACGATAATGATATGATATATATGGACGATGATCAATTTAATGTGGACGTAGATTTATCATCAAGCACAGTAATTCTTCTTCTCTAGACTTTTGAACTTGTTTTAAGATAATTATTCTCTATACTTGTAACGATATGATCATAATGTCATTAGAATGGATATAGATGATAAATAAATGGAATGTGTTATAATGGATATAGATGACATTAATGATTAGAATGGATATAGATGACATTAGAACGAATAGAATTGTAATGATATGATTATGAATTATTTTTAAAAAAATGGAATTGTTTTAATAAATTTAAATTAGATAAATAATTGTGTTAATAATAATTGTAGTGTCAGGACTCAGGATATGATAATGATATGGTGATGATATGATATATATGGATGATGAGGAATTTTATGTGGACTTATATTTAAAATTGTATAATGTATTGTTTATCCCACAGTTAAAAAAATATATCAAAGGATTTTGCACATATAAAAAATAAATTAAATATAATTCTAAGAAATCAAGAAAGAATCATCACTGGTAAGAAATTAAACATAATTGCAAATATGATAGGGTTTAGCTTACCTCTTGCGTATTAGATTGCTGTGAAATCATCAAGGGTAACGTGCTAGATCTTTGTTTTACCTGACATTGTAGATAGAGGGGTGAGTTGCCTGACATTGTCAGTCCTGAGAAGTGCCAGCAACATCTTTAAATATATAGACCAACAATATCTTTAAATAAATGTAAATATATAGAATTAGACCTGTAACATCTTTAATGATAACAAGAGCTGAAAAAATGTAAAGTAACAAACAATAAGATTATGTTGAAGAAGATACCTATTTAAAATTGAAATCATCACCGGTAATGTGCTAGATCTTTGTCTTAAAAAAATTCAACACAAAAAATGGATTAGTAGATAGATGGGTGAGTTGCCTGACATTGTCAGTCCCGAGAAGTAACAGCTTCCTCGGACGGATGTCAACCCACGTTTTCAAAAAATAAAAAGATTGTATTTAACTAAATGTAAATACATAGACCTGTAACATCTTTAATGATAACCAGAGCTGAAAAAAATGAATAGTAACAAACAATAAGATTAAGGGGAAAAAGATACCTCCTTAAAGTTGAAATCATCACTGCCACTGGTAATGAGCTAGATCTGTGTTTTAAAAAAACCCAACACGAGAAATGGATTAGTAGATAGATGGGTGAATTGCCTGACATTTTTAGTATATAGACCTGTAACATCTTTAATGATAAAGATAAAAGATAGATAAAGAAGATACCTATTTAAAGTTGAAACAATCCATTATCAATAGCTTCATCAAACTCGATGTTGTCTTCTGTAGAATGTGACGAAGAGCCAATTACACTCTCAAGGTTGGGAATATTTGTACTTGTAGCTGTATTATTCACACCTCTTCTTTCGCAAAGGGAATTCCAGTGCGCAATTGCTCTGTCGAACGGAAAGGTTTCGATGGAGTATCGAGAAACATAACACCTCATGCAACTTTCCAGATTTTTATCCAACCTGTTTCTCAGTTTTGATTTTATAAATGACAATGCACTGAAAACCCTTTCATCCTCCACAGACCCCAAAATCATTGTTTGGCATAACTCATATAATCTGAAATATTCACTGATATCTTCTTGTAAGATAGAACTTTGATAGATTCCTCGCCACAACCTTGTAATAGCACCACTTTCAGAAGGTTGATCTAAATTCTTATATTGGTTCCTCATTGTTGTTGCAAAATTTGTTGACTGAAACTTTAATAAATCGGCATTCAGTATACCTTTGATTTCCATACCCTTGAGCTCTGACGTCTTTGTAAATTGTTCCATTATTGTACCCATTGATTTATGGAAATGCTTTCTGACAAAGTCTGCACGGCCACCTTCAGTATTCCAAAAATTAGGATTCATCACACCCATGGCTTCCAGAATTTTATCTTTACAGAAACGTTCCCTAATTTCTGATGACAAGGTTTCTGAAAAAAATTTAAGCTTTATTCTTGTTTCAACTATAACAGACTCAAACAAATTACGTGTCACGGGAACATCTTCTCGTTCCGATCCTGTAATATCTTGACGTTTTTGCAAAATGTGCATTGGTATTTCCCTCCCATTAACAGTGATGCAGAGGTGATCGTGGATATTAAATCTCAAAAAGGTGTTAGGATTTTTAAGATCTAATAAATCTTTCCAATTTTCAAAAACAGGTGCATCAAAACTATCCTGGGAACAGTACAATATATCAAGACTTTGACATACCATTTTTCTCATCCGTATAAAATCCACAATATAGATTAATCTGCCCTGTGCATGCTTCATCAGTGTATTGATCTCCTTTAACATTGGAAGAATACCAACCAATGTAAGCAATGTCTCCAAATCAGTTAAACGGAACAACAAGTCCCTTGCCCTATCAACTTCATGACGGTATTTGTGCATGAAACCAACCAATGAAGGATACTCCTCACGAACTCTGCATGCAGGTTCATACAAAGAGATCCATCTAGTCTCCACATCCTTCAGAAGTTTTTTGCCATCTGTAATTCCAATTGCAAATTTTTGGAACTCGAGAAAACGCTTTGGGCTGCTTGACATATAGGCATGAAGTTCTCTTATAAGGTCTTCTAATTTAGCAACATTTTCGTGGTTGCTTACCATTTTATACGCTAAATTCATTCTGTGAGCCATACAGTGAATTGGTAGCATATATGGGGCCACTGTTGTTTGTAATCTAACACAGAGCCCTGTTCGGTGACCCTGCATGACAGATGCACCATCTGCTCCAACGCATACCAACTTCGTAGCAATTTCATAATCAGTCATTCCAGCAACATCTTTCAAATGAGAAACAACTATTTTATATAGGTTTTCGGCATTGCAGTTTTCAACCATTTTCATAACACCCAACAGATGAGGTGTCCTTATATGATTTTCTAAAGTATAGATGTGGATACATACCCATGCGGTGTTGTCGACTGCTGTCACTTCATCAATTGAAAGAGAGATAAAGTTTGCTTTTTTTACATTCTCTTTCAAATCTTCCTTCTCTATCATCGAGAGGCATTTTTCCATTTCCCATCCACTACTTTCAGACCAATGAGACTGAGGTACATTCAGCATTCCGTTAAATTGATACAAAACTTTGAAATCGAGGAAATCCGAAATCGCTCTTCCTTTTTTTAGTATTTGAAAAAGAGTAGAGAATTGTATGAATTTTGCATGTAGATTTGTTTCTTTCATCTTACCAATATGCGATGTGATCGTTCCTCCCTTTTCCAACAGATGTCTGTGTTTTTTCTGCTCTGCCTCATATTCCGCTGCGTATCTAACATGCATGCATTCTTTTTCAGTTTTCCACCTATGTGTTTTGATTTTCTGGCCATCCGCCCCCGTTACAGTTAAATATTGTTTTCCACAATGTTTTTCTATAGTGTCCAGCTTCAGTTGCATTTTTTGTTGCTTTCCCAATTTCCACGTACATATTGTACATGTACATTCAGATGGGATTTCTTCAGAATTAGATGATTGTACAGGTTCAATAAACAGAAATTTAGCTGCCCAATCAAACTTGTATGTCCTGCCAATGGTCCACATATTCTTGTTCGTTTTCAATGCTTTACTTTTTTGAGTAGAATTTTGAGCAATATCACAATCACCTGGTTTCCTCTTTCTTGGACCGGAGTTTGATTTTGATTTCTGTCTTCCATTTTGCTGAGTGTTTGTATCTGTGATATCTAGCTGCACTTCTGGTTGCACCCCAACAGGAACAATATCTTCAAGATCTGGCATATTATCGTAGGTTTCATTTGTTTGACTTTGATACTGTGCAGAATGCATGTCCACCTCAATAATACCTTCCACACAGTCAGTATTCTGATTCTTTGTGGTGGCATCTATATGATTGGTATTTACAATATCTGTATCCGCAGAGTTTCCAAAATACTTGAAGAGTGATTTCTGAGATTTCTTACTTACTTTTAGGTTATTCGTATTCTTTGAGCTGGCACCTTCCATTATTCTGAAAAGAGTCCTGCGTCAGCAAAAGAACCAAGTAGCGACTCTGTCCAGTGTCTGAGGTCTTGTCGCGCGTCCCCTGTCTGAGGTCTTTGTCACGTGTCAACTCTGCACTTGTCGCGCGTCAACAACCCATTTCCTGTCGCGCGTCCACTGTCTGAATATACTGTCGCGCGTCAACACTGCCCTTGTCGCGCGTCAACTTCTTTGCCCAAGTCACGTGTCAACACTTCCTCTGTCGCGTCAGTACAGCTGTTGTCGCACGTCAACAATGCCCTTGTCGCGCGTCAACACTGCATTTGTCGCGCGTCAACAATCACAGGCTAACAGTAATCTGAATCTCTGGTGCTTAAGGGTATGCGAGTTCAAATTTCACAGTATTGGTAATTTGTTAAGCTACTTGAGGTATACTACCCGGCGAATCAGCTAGGTTTTTATAGGAGATGTTTTCAAATGAAGGCGAAGCCGACCCCCCAAAAAAATATACTATATATTTTAGGCGAACAGGACACCGACCCACTCCGAATAATTCACCTTTTCAAATTTTCCTAAAATGAAATTTTCACCATATTACGAATATTCGCCGCTAAAATTATCCCTGAATAAGATATCCCAGGGGGAATACTCATAAATGTGGATATGATGAGTAAACATGATAGAAAGATGAGATAAAATACCCTAAAAGGATAATAAATATGATGACAATCATGTTTTATAGGAACGATGCATAAGTGTTAGCAAATTAGGAGGTGAAGAAGACAAAGAAGCCTTGCTTCTTTGACAAGTACGATAAACACTCTTGTGAAAAAAAACAAAAGTAGAGAAAATATCTATGGAAGAGAATTAGATTAGATAGGTGATGGTCGTTATGGTATCTTCCAAGACAAAAATGTCAAAAGAAGATGGGAAGAGATTCTTAGAAATGGATATGATGATGTCCCTGTGAGAGGACTGACGAAGATAAAAGATGTGATAGGGTTCTCAAAAAGAGAAGATGTTAATGTGGCAAAGAGAAGAATAAGAACGGTAATGAAAGGGATAGATGGTGGTACATAAACGGAGAAACATTGACATTGACTATGAATGCTAGATGTAAGGGATGTTGAGAAAGAGAAAAGGGAATAGACAGGAGGATTTCTTGATTATGAGAAGAGCAAAAAAGATTGAATATGAAGGCGACAAGGATATGGAATAGAGGGACAGACAGAGGAGGAGAAAATAAAGAGTGAAAGGGGAGGAAGAAGATAACAAAGAAGGATTATAGAGAAAGGGGGAAATGAAGGAAAAACAAAGAGAAAAGAAAAGAATAGAGCAAAGGATGAAATCATGAAAAAGGGAGAGAGTTTTTTAAAATGAAAGATGCGATGAAGATTGGAGTAGAGGAAAATAGAGAGGTAATAGAAAATGAAAGAGATGATAGAGCAAAGAAAATTGAAGGAAACAAATCATAGTGAGGAAAGCCAAGGCAAAGAATATGGAACTGACCACATGGAAATGCATGTGGATGATGGGATGATAAAGGAAATGGGATAACACTGAAGAGTCGGGTTTTCAACGGGGAAGTAAGGAGGAAGTGCGAGGTAAAATGGGAAGAAGGACGATGTAGAGGAAGTGGAATAAGATGAAGATCAGAAAGGGGGAGAAGACAACGAAGAAAATTATGCTGAAGGAAGTGAACCAAGAATGAAGATGTTTGGTAAAGAGTGAGAAGCACAAGTAACGTAAAGAGAAACTTGAGGGAAGGAATGACATCGATTGGAAAAGAAATGGAGATGAATGAGATGAGGATATGCTGATGATGAGAAAATAGAGAGAAGGTGTATGATGAAGACAGTGAAGAAATTGACAAGGAAGAATGGAAGATGGAGAGGTGGAGAGGAAAAAGAAAGGATGGGATAGGAGAGGCAATGCTAGTGAATGGATGCTAGGAGAAATCAACCGATAATGATCAATAGGAAAAGATGAGACAAAAGATAAGACAAGGGAGAAAGTAAACGAAGAACGAGAGGGGGAACGCCAATGAAGGGACGTTAGGAGAAGTCCTTCGATAATGATTAGAGGACACAGAGGAAGGAAGGACTGAAGATAGAATGGAGGAGGTCAAAGAAAAGGATTCAGGTTGTGTGGAATGGGGATGAGTGATTTTTAGGAGAAGTCCACCGATAATTACTAGTGCGGAAATGGAAGGATATGATGAAAGAATGTTAGGAGAAGATCAATGATAATGACGTGTAAGTATGGGGGTAGATATGTGGGAGAACTCTAGAAGATGGAGTGAAAAGAGTAAAGAAAGGAGGGATAACGATGTGTAGGAAGATGAAGACAAGGAGAGGATGCAGTGGATGAGAATGGATGAGAGAGAAATGAATAAGCAAGACATGAAATGAACGGAGAAGCAATGGTTAAGTAAGATTACCCAGTGAGAGATGATGGAGATGAACAAGGTACCAGTAGGAAGTGGTGTTTACGAGAATGAAAGAGGAGGTGAGAGGATGTGATGATGGGGAATGCCGAGAAAATGTAGATGGAGAGAATGTGGGGTAGTGGGGGAGTGCAGGATGACAAATCATGCTTAAGAGGGACTCTTAAGTAAGATTTCCATGCCGCGGGAGGATTTAAGTAAGATCACTAAACTGGCAGTGATGATATGGAAGGAGAAAGACAACATTGTATTGGATACAGGTGTGGAAGGGTTGGTTGGAATGGATGAGTATGATGAGAGGTGGGAGACAGAAGATGAGGAAGAGACGATGGGAGATGAAAAGATTAGATGGGAAACCATTCTTAAGATAAACTCTTAAGTAAGATTTCCCTGCGATGGAGATGGTTAAGTAGAATCGCCAAACTGAAGAAGAAGAAGAATGATGAAAAGACTAAGCAGTGTATACCAAAATGGAACAAGAGATGAAAGGAGGTGATAACAAAGAAACAAAGGGGTGTGACATGAATGGATGGAGGAACATATGTAGTGTAGATGGAGAGTGTAAGGGCAATCCTTAACTGGGATGCCCACGTGGTGGTAGTGATGATGCAAGAGTGTTAAGTGGAAAAGGAAGAGTGGAAAGACGTTTGTGGTGGTGATTGTCATTTGTTGAAAGAGGAAATGGTGGAGAAGCTTCTACAGTGGGAGGATCCAAGGAAGAAGATATACCTTAACTAAGGTTCTCTGGCTATATGGATGGTTAAGCAAGATTTTCAAACTGAAAATAGAAGAGTAAAAGAGAAACTCAAGAGGAAAGACAAGTAAGGTATTTGGCATCGTGAAGGGGACATAAATGTGAGAAGGATGATGTGGAGACAAATGGTGATGAGTGGACATGGAGAGTGAGGATCAATGGATCAAAGATGGTGTTGAACATGTTGAGAGATAAGGAGCAGCAGGATAACGAACTTACCTTGAGAAGGATCCTCAAGTAGGATTCACAAAATGCAACGGTGATCAAGTAGAATTCACAAACCGAAGAGTGTATTTGTAAATGCATTCATGGATATTATAGATAGAAAGTGTGAAATTTGATATGATGTTGATAAAAGATGACCTAGATGAGATGAATGGAACATAGCTGTAGCAAGGGCGTACAAGGAAACTATGTTTCAGACTAGATTGGAGATAAATAAGAAAGGATACCACTCAAGGCATTGCACTTATAGCCAATAACAGGTGTTAATACATAACCAACAATAGTTAGTTATTCCAAAAGATCATGAGGGAAATATGGATGAAGGATGCTTGTACTCCTAATATATACATGATAAAGTGATCAAAGGTGTGACTTGTACACGGGAAGATGGATCTTCAAAAGTGGTGTTCCTTAAGTATATGCCCTAACTCTAGGAAAGGGAAAGAACAATAGTAGAAATTTGATCAATGCAGGAAGCTTTCGGAAAATGTTGATAAAAGGAAGGCTGATCAATGCGAAAAACCTTCCAGATGCCATAATAATAGAGTAGCCATCCTTCGAGGGTATGGTCTACTTTATACATAATATAGATGACAAGAATAATATGATAGCCATCCTTCAAGGGATCGGTCTATTTCTTTTGATTTTGATTTGTATACTTTTTATTTATTTGCATGAACAACTGTCCTTCGAGGGATCGGTTTGTGTTTTTATAACTTTGATTTTTCCTTTTACATACATGAATTTGAGCTTCACATGGGGGAGAGCTAGGAATAGCTAAGTAAACCACTTAAGAGGGGATAAGGAATGTACAAGAGACACCCTAGACCCTTCGCATGGCTACAATAGGAGAACGAGAAGGTAACAGACGTAATGGTTACAGGATCACATCAAAGTAGTGAAGGCGGACCACATAATTAAAATCATTATAATGAAAAATGGAAGGGGCTAAGGATGGAGGAATGATCGAAGGATATAACTAAGTGCTGAGTGGTAGATATGTTAACATGAGATTGATCGCAAGTGTAATGCATTAAGAGGTCACGTCTCTGGTTTACCACCACGAGAGGGAAGACAATGTAGTTGCAATAAGATGAAATGATAGCCAAGCAAGAAACAAAAACGTCTAAGGAAACAATATATGACCACAATGGTGGATTTTAGATGAAAAATAAATGGATGCCCCAAGAAAGACACAAAATATGGAAGGACAATAATGACCTCAAAGGAGGGCTTGATGAAATAAATGATGTCCCAAAAGAGACAAACATATAGCCACAATGGTGGGCTTCGAAATAGATGGTGCCCCAGAAGAGACATAAATATAGCCACAAAGGTGGACTTTGAAATATATGGTGCCCCAGAAGAGACACAAATGTAGAAAAAGGTCCCTCAATGGAGAGACAAACATGGCCTCAAAGGAGGGCTTCAACGAAAAAGACGATACTCCCAAAAGGAGCACAAACATAAAAGAACAAATATGGCCTCAAAGGAGGGCTTAAAATGAGATGAGAATTTGGATATAATTAATTTAGATTGAATGGATGTGAATAAGGTAAATAAAAAAATGTCAAAGAGCGAAGTCCCCTAGTAACAAGGGATTTGTACAGATGATGTGTTCAAGGGTGAGGGAAGATTATTCTCCCAACAAGTTAAATGTGAAGGAGGTAAAGGATGTCGAAAGAGCTTAGATGAGATTGTTTTAGATTTGGATGGGGTAAACGATTAGAGACCACAAGTGTGTTTAGCAAGATAAGCAACATTGATGAACAACGGTAGGCATTCCTTATGAGGAATGACATGGGCTAGATGAATATTAAGGGATGATGTGGGTGGAGGGATCATGGGAGATCTAACAAATGGGATATGGATTGGATTCAAGGTGGATGAAGAAGGAAACTTCCCTTGAATGAGGAAATCATCTTTCTCAATAAGGTTGTGGACGATTGACCGAAAGGCCTTACAATGTTCGATGTCGTGACCTGGGGTATGACGATAAACACAACTACAATTAGGATTGAACCATGATGGCTTGGGAGCATATGGATTAAAGGCTTTAATAGGAGGAATTTTAATGACAGATGTTCGAGTTACATGTCGAAAGATGTCTGCGTATGACCCCATTGAAGTGTCATGGGGAAGGTAACTCTTGTGGGTTTTGATAGGATGTCTCAACTTGGCGTTAGGAGAAAATGTAGATGTAGATTGGATGTGTGAATTTTGTGTTTTGGAGGACAAATAAAATTTGGTTGAAGGATGGTATTGTTTGGATGTGGATTGATTATTGCAAGATGTCGTAGATGGAAAAACTGATCCTGACATGGATGTTGTGGCATTGGATTGTTGAGAAGAGGGAAATCCTGAATGTTTCCAAGGATGCGCAGGGGACTGTCGGGGATGTTTTCCCCAAGCCTTAGACTTTGACCGAGAAGATTTACCTCTAGCAGGGATGACAATAATTTCAACTGGAGGATCTGATAGTGGTGGTGTGGTTATTAATGGAGAAACTATTCTAAAACAAGATGAAGATGTTAATGAAGATATAGGTGTTTGTATGATGTAATTAATGATATCTATGTGAGACATGGATTGTGTCAATTTTGGCATGGGAAGAGTTGATTTTTTAGAGGGAGAAGGTAAAGCATCTTTATTTGATTTAGGTAGAGGTGTTGGTACAGTAGGTGATTCAAGGGGTATATTTGGTAGGGTTGCAGATCGAGAGGATTTGATTGATGTGATAGGAGGATTGGGTAAAGAATATTGGGGTAGACTGGGTGATGTGGCCATGGGCAAGGTTGTCAAGGTAGAGCTAGGTGGATTTGATGATATGATAGGTATAGGGGTAGCTGGGATAGATAAAGATGTAGGAATTTTTGGAATATGTGGAGACGTGAGTGATGTGATAACCGATGGAGTAGACCTTATAGGTATGGGTAATGCAACAAATGTAGAAGCATTTTCGGGCGTAGAAGTAGAAGGGACTAGTTGTTTCATTAATGTTTCAAGGGGCAAGAATGATATGTTTGCTAAAGGGGTTGATGTCAAAGGTGGGGTTGTGAGCAATGTAGGTGTAGTAACAGGTGTATTTGATGAAGATACCAGTGAGTGAATAGGTGTGAGAGAAGTAGGGATATGTGTGGATACGAGTGGAGCTGAAATAAGTGCTAAGGATGAATCTAATGTGGTAGATTGGGGTGTGTTTGAAGTGGCAGAAATGGATGATATAGTTGAATTTGATGTAGACGTGATAAGGACATGAGAAGATGTAGGTCCAACACAAGTAGTAAAAGTTGATGTAGGTGTAACAGGTTCTGAATAAGAGGTGGGAATAATGTCCACTGTGGGAATATGCGGAGTTGGTGACAAGATGGGATCTTGATTGACAGTGTCAACCATACAAGCGTTTGATAGTTGAGATGTAAAGGGGGTGACGTGATTCGTTGGTGGTTGATTAGTCTGTGTAGTGGAGGCATCAATTTGGATATCCCCTTGATTTACAAGTTGTTGGACACGATCTTTGAAGGAACAACATCTCTCAATGTCATGACCTTTGACTCGATGATATTTACAAAAGTGGGCCTCGTGATACCAAACAGGCTTGGCTTGCGAGTTGTCCACGGGTCGTATGGGAGGAAGTTGGATAGAGTTTACGCTCATCAACTTATCAAATATAGAACTGTATGATTCTCCTAAAGGAGTGTAGTTGGTTTTTGATTGAGGAGATCATTGTTGAGACCATGTGCTTGGTGTAGATGGGGATGAGGGTTCAATGACCATAGTGTTCAGCCGCAGCCTTGAACTCGCCATTATGTGTGAATGGTTTAGTGGATTCAATTTTTTATTTAGTTGAACTTAATTTAAGATGACCCTGCTCAACGGCATGGGTTTCAAGCTTGCGAGCCATTGTGAAAGCTTCATCAAAGGTTCAGAATGATTTGATCTGCAGAGTGCATGATATATGTTTGGCACACGAACGCGAGAATAAGTCGATGAGTTCAGTTTTTCGGGACAGTGAAAGATAGTTGGTTTATAACAGCATGCCATCGTGTGATGAAGTCGGCGATGGGCTCATTTTCATATTGTCAAATGGTATATAGATCAACGATAGTGGTCTTACGTGCGATATTGATAGAAAAGTGTTATAAGAACAGCTGTGCAAGTTGGGTGAAAGAGAATATGGAATGTCGTGGGATACTGTGGGACCAGTCCAACGTGGGACCAGACAAAGACACGGGGAGATTGCAAAGAAGTAAATCATAATCATGCGCAATAAGACAACATGCGTGTCTAAATGCGAGGAGATGTTGTTGGGGATCTTCTTTATTATTGAACTTATTAAATGCAGGAAGTTTCTAATGAGGGGGATAAGGTTTGATTGGAACCGATGGATGAATCGGTTCATTATAGATTTGTTCATAGGATAAGGTGTTCTTGGGTGGTACGGTAAGGGTTTCTAAATTGGCTAACCGATTCATTAAGGCGTAAATTGAATCACTCGAGATGTTGTAAGGTTGAGATTGGATTGGTTGTGTGGTTTGAAAAGTAGTTTGATAAGGCGAATGATAAGTTTGTGGGTATGTGGGTGTTGGGTGAAGCATCTGATAAGGTGGTTGATAAGTTTGTGGATAGGATGTTTGCGGAATGGTTTGGTAAGAAAACTAATTAACTTGTGGATATATAGGTGTTTGGGGATTTGTTTGGTAAGGATGAACATTGGGTTGGGATTGCTGCATCGGTTGAATTTGAATAATAGGAATATGGTGTGTTCATTGAAGCTGGGTAGGTTGTTGTGGTAGATGATAAGTAGGGATATGAGTGTTAAGGGGTTGAGACTATTGGAGCATAGGATGGGTAGGAATGTAGGTATTCAAAGGCTGAGATTGTTTGATGGGCATACTAGTGGTGGATGAAATAGAATTGACAAAAAGGGATGTGGGTGGAATGCGATCCACCAATTGAGGAGATTGGGAGGATTGAGAGATTGTAGGGGATTTTTGGAGTAAGAAGTCATACATGGGGTTAGGAGGAGATTCAAGTGTATCTAGAGGGGCAGGAGATGGTGGTATGATTGATTTAGGAAGACTGGCTTGATGGGGGACAGGAGGGTTGGTGTCAAGGTAGAGAGAATTTTGTATGACATGGTTCTCATGAGGTGAGACCATGGAAACTGGAGATTGGGTGACCGATGACATGGTTTTGAGTTTAGAATCTCATTGGGTGAGATCATCAGAGGAAGTAGTTTTACTAGATAGAGTAGATTGTTGTTTTGTCTTGATTTGGGAGAGAGAAACAATAGGTGTGAAATAGAGAAACATCTGTTTATGTATGTTGTTGACAAACAAATCAAGCAGAATATTTTTTAGCATCATGATTAATTTAGAGGATGTGAACAGAAAAGAAAAATAAGGTAATGAAGGTGCCTAAAGAAGTCTAAGGCTGGTTTCAGGCAGTTATGGATTGGAAGATGTCTGAGGTGGTTGCCTGTTGGGTGTTTAAGTCCCAAACAGTTAACCAGGTGAGAGGAATGTTTGGATGTGTTAATTATGTTTGTGCAGTCTTAGGCAGTGTGTGATAAGTGAAATGCAGAGAGTTAAATCCTTTACTTAAGCTATGTGATCAGGCAGGATGTAGAAGGTTCATTTTAGACCAAAATGAAATGTGATATTCGATGCAGATAGACACTCAGGAAAGAGAAAGTTCGATGTAGAAAAGAGAAACTAGGGAAAAATGAGAAATACTTGGAGAATCGCTTATTGGTGTTATGTGATTGTACTTGATGATGGTGTTTTTAGAAGCGCCAGTCAGTGCCCTGAAACGCCCAGGTACCCTAAAATGGCACTGTTTAGAGTTGTAGATGAGGCCGGTAAAAAATAGTATTTTCTGGTGTGTTATTTTTTTTTGTTTTGTTTTGCAAAATGGTCTTTGACAACGTGATTTAATGGTTACCAGGTCGTGGAGTTTACCTGTAAAAGTAAATAAAATAATTAATTCATGCAGATGACGAGATAATAAATAGCAATATAATGGTCTTAATGACCTTGTGTATTGAAAAGAAATTTAATAACTAATCAATGTTAATTATATTGCGAAAAATTTCATAAATAATTAATTTTTGGGCAAAAATTAAGGTAACCTACGTGTAATTAATCACAACTTAAGCCAATACCACTTAAACATTAATATTTATAAGACATTAGCAAAATAAACTAGTCAATAAAAATTTCTAAAAAATTCAACATAATCTATAAAATTAATTAAAGCTGCTTCTTGACTAAATAATATCAACCTAATAAAAATTTAATAGATACTAAGGTAAATAAGAATGAACTATACATTAAAAATAATGATCAGAGATTAACGAAATAATATAAATAAGAAATAATATGTTGTTAAACAATAAACTATACTACCAAAACAATATAAATGTGTATGTTGCATTTTATTTGTATAGTGAACTAGCGATAAGAATACTTATAAAGTAATTAAATTATTAATGTCTTATACCCCAAGTGATAATCGACCGACAAGATATGAAAATGATAAGATATCTACAATAATGGGACAGTGAGAAAAAGAAATGAGGAGCAATATCTTATCAAACCTTTTTATTGAGAAGTGAAAAAATTATTCACTTTTAGGTATGCCCAAGGTGGTCCTACTGCACATGGACACAAACTTGTTACATGTGTGGTGACATAAAGCGAATCACATGAAAAAGAGAACTAAATGGGACATTTACAAGTAACTATGGTGTTGACATTCCATGGATGTGGATTACATTTCAATATTGAATGGCATTTTTTATTTTATTTTATAATTTAATTATAATGTTTTTTTATGATAACTTAATTCAATGTTATTTCATAATGTTTTTTTTTTCAATTGTTATTTTTAAATAAATCAATATTCTCTATTATGTTTTAAAATAAGTAACTCTAGATTATTATATTTTAAACAAGTAACCATAGATTAGTATGCTTTGAAATGTAAGATTTATACATAATTAGAAATTAAGATCTAGATAAATATATAGACATATTTTGTTAGGTCAAAGCAAAGGTCATTAAAAGGAAAAAAATAAAAAATTATATCTATTATACAAATGAGATCACAAATAAAAGCAAGACAATAAGATTAGTTTCTGGATTTGTTCCCCATGCGAGTAGAACCTAACATATAATTTTTTTTATTTGAGTAGGATTATGTATTTAATAATAAAACTAAACTTGAAACTAAATACCAAGCCGGTTAAACACAAGAAGAGTACTTACCTTGAAGGTGACACAAACCTCTGATACGGATGAAGATAACACCAAATCTTGCAAAAACATGAGTCCACAAGATGAAATATTTATCACAAATATTTGAAAACTATGACACAGGAGAACCAATATATTTATAATACATGCACGAGATGAATAAATATGAACAAAAACAAATGAAAACAACCAGATCTTGGATCTGGTCCCACCAGGCGTGTCAAATGTAGTTCTGCATTTCCATCTTCCTGTCTAGATGAGTGTCCAAGTAATCAAGAAACACTAAACCACATCGAGTATACAAGGGCTTAGTACCTTAGAGATGGAGATGGATGATACTGGGCGCAAAGAAAGCAGATACATGATATCAAGAAGCTAGATCTGCAAAACTAAACCAGATAAGATTAGAACACAATATGCGGGGGTTTCCCGGACGGTGCCGGTTCCAAGAGGATTTCAACTCCCTTGGAGGATGTCAACCCCCGTGTTAGACAAGATAATAATAGATCGTGAACAGTAGTAAAAATGACAAGCAAACTGAAATAACAAGAGTACTTAGCTTATGTCCTGCTATGGAAATGAACTGGGCATCAAGATGGCAAGATAAGAGACATTGTCAGAGCTTTCTCTTTCTTATTTTTAAAAATATATCCTCCTTCGAAATATATATTCTTTCTTTAAAAAATCTATATATCCTCTTTGAAATAATCTCTACTCCCCCTAAATATGGGGGAAAACCCCATATTTATAGCTTAGACATGAGACTAAACTACAGGTTAGATGATACCCAGGGTGTAGTAAAGTAACCTGAGTTAGGGATATGATGTGATCAACGTGGGTCCCCTATTTTGACTTATTAGGCAAAGTGGGGGACATGATTTGAATGGGAGGGTGAGATAAAGATTTCATTTTAAAAAGAAGGTGTCAGATGGGTGCATTTTGAATTAAATAATTTGTGAGAGATGGGGGATGATTCCAAAAATTGAATTATCAAATGGGTCCATATGGAGCCCATTGATAATTCAATTTAAGAGAAAGAACTCTTTTTTAAAAAAGAGTGTCGGAGATATGCATTATGAATTAAATAATTTGTGAGAGATGGGGGATGATGCCAAAAATTGAATTATCAAATGGGTCCATATGGAGTCCATTCGATAATTCAATTTAAGAGAAAGAACTCTTTTAAAAAAAAGAGTGTCGGAGATATGCATTATGAATTAAATAATTTGTGAGAGATGGGGGATGATGCCAAAAATTGAATTATCAAATGGGTCCATATGGAGTCCATTGATAATCAATCAAATAATGTGAACAAATAGATAGGATTTAATTTAATTTATGAGAAAGAGATGTGAGAATAGAAAATTGGATGAATGTGAGATGACGAAGGGGCGCTATACCGAAAATAGGTGTCTACAACATGATTGAAAAATAGGATTTGACAGTGACAAAAAATTCTAATTAAGTGATCATCTCAAGAAGTTGTAGAACTAGAATCCACGTAGGTCCAAGACCTTATAGAATGGTCAAGACCGTAAGATATGGTCATGCCGAAAGTATATAGTCCTACATCTAGTCAATTTCTAGTCACAATTTCAGAAATGAAGCGTCATCGGTCCCAAATCTCCCTGTTTCAACAATCTACACACTCAAAACTTTCTAGAATGTAATCAACTAAGTGTACTCATCATCCTCTTATGTTTTCTAGTTTATATCCTATTTAGTAAATCAATTACAAGTATTAATGCATTGTTACGATACTGGTAATTAATGTTGGAATTTAATTAATTAGAATGACCTCTTGTAGCTAACCCTTACATCCTTTAATGTACCTAATTCACTAATCTTATATTTCACATAATCTAACAAGGGTGTAAATAAAAATGTGCAACATAGAGTGTAATCTATGTACATAATAAATAATTAAACTTTAAATCAAATGTAAAATGTAACATGAAAGGTTTGTATTTACATAAGAAAGAAATGAAAAGATGCAAATAAGGAAGGAATAAACTTGTTTGTTTTACGGAGGGAGAATATCTCCTGCATTTCTTGTACTTGAAGATTTACATTATTGAAATTGTTGAATGATTGGTGGTGATTAGTCCCTAATTGTGCCAATGATAATCAGAGTATTAGGTGCATGCAACCCAATATGCAAATAAAGGAGAGAAAGAAGAAAAGTGAAGTACCAAAGCACACCATAAAGGAATAAGACCGTGTATCAAAGTCATTTGACAACTTTGATATCTTCTCCTTTAAATGTATGAGGAAGAGAATGACTGCCTATAAATTGTAGATAAAAAATAACACAATTGGGTACATTTCTAGGTCCTAAAAGCATACTTGCATTCATACGTTTCCTAAGCGAGAAAACTAGTTATTGAAAGCTATCTTTGGCCTCTTTTCTTTGTTTTTATCTTCTTTTTGGTCTTTTACACCCTATAGCCCGATCAGTATTTCACTTACTTATCTTGTACGACTTCAGACACTAGTGCCCAACCAGAACACCAGCGCTTAGGCACTCTCATACCCTTTGGGTGCCCCCAACCTATTTCTATCTTACTCACTCTTTTTGGGTTTATTTTATCTTTTAGGCATCTTATTTTCTTATGGGTCGGCCTTCCAATTGTCAATTATGAAATTCAACCAAGGGAGTCATATAAATACAAAGATATGTGACAAAAAGAAAGGACCAATTTCTATGAATCTATTATCATCACCTAAGGTTGCATCCAAAGGCATTCTAAGAGCATAAGAGACATCCATCTAGCACCCACTCAAGGGACAAGGGACTGCATTTTCTGCATACATGCATAGGAAGGGGAAGTTCATTTTGTCATCCACACATCTATTTACATTGGTACATCTAACTATCTCCCGCTATCATGTGCAAAGGGCATCCTAGGGCATAATTTATACACACACGCACAAGAACTACATGGAGTTTGAGATGTAGTGCAACACTTAGTTGTAAGTTCACTCAGTTGGGTGAAAATTAGGGTAAGTACGATTCCCCATATTACATATTTTATTTTTGGGATTTAATGTAGGTTGAGGGTTTTGCAGGTCATATTTTCTTTGTAGGATACAAACGAATACGGTGATCATCTAGTGACATACAGGTGACCAACAATGACGATCAACGACCACCTTGCGATAACAGAAAAATCAGTTTCTGAGCTCTTGCACAGTCATAGGAACCCAACAGAGGTCTCTGGCATTCTTGCCCCAGTCTAGGTGCCATAGTCCTGACTATCTGGTAGTTCCAGAATTTATCAAGCATAGTTGCGATAGTATGCTCTTCCCGTTCATCAATCTTATAGTCCAGAACAGTCCCAAGGATAACGCAAATCAACTAATTTTTTCTTTCTCCCTCTTGCACTTAGGGTCTTACATTTATCTAGCTTATTGCTTGTATCATCTATATTCCAGCAGTTGTTTATCATAGTTTACATCTGTTACTACACAATGAGGATTTTACAAAAAGTTTATTTTTGTTAAATAATTTGGTGAACCCGTACATTCCAACCCTACCTTTTGAGCATGTATTAAAATCTCTCTTCTTCTCAATTCATGGATCAATCTTCTTATCCTTCTTTCACCCCAACTAAGGTATCTGGCATGGTTACTATTGTTGTTGATTTTATACAAGTTTGTACTCAACACCCTCCTCATTTCATTACTCCTATGGCTGATCCAACTATCAGTACAGTCACTACTCACTGCACTCGTCCTCCTATGGCTCAACCTGTTTCTATCTCACCACCTATCACTTCTACAAATCCTACCACCACTTCTAAGGGTTATGACATCATAAGGAAACTTAAGAATACATTGGTATAAATATCTCTTTATGATTTATTGCGCAGTGTACCTGATTTTCATCAAAAATTAGAAGCCACCCTTCGATATATTCACATCAAAATCAATAATTCATGGGTGGCCTTCACACATCGCATTTAGTCTCTAAAAAATCTACTGCATGCTATATCATTTAATGATGAGGACATCCCACCATTTGTTGTTGACAATCCATTTATACCTCTTCTTATCACCGCTACCATTGGTACTACTTGTATCAAGCATGTGCTCATTGAAAATGGATCTGCTATAAATCTATGTGCTCACTCCCTTCTTGGGAAAATTAGTATTAGTGATAATCTAATTATGAAAAATTCTATTGTCATTCGTGGCTATGACTCCACCACTCGCACATGTCTTGGTACTATCACTCTACCTATATAAGTTGGGCCTAAGATCATTCCTATGGTGTTTTTAATTATTGATGCATCATTTTAGTTTTATCTCTTGTTTGGTAGACCATGGATTCACGCAATGCACATTATCCCTTCTACATTTCATTGATGTGTTAAATTGATATATGATGGCTATGAACATACCATTGTTGTTGACCTAGATCCATTCAAGTTTTTCCACATAGACCCTATTACTGATATGCCCATTCCTCCATTGCAACTTATTCTATATAGCAATATTACTAATTATGATTTTGGAAAATCTAGTGTTCCACAATCTTCTTCCACCTCTGCAAGTGTACCATCAATTCTCGGTCATACTAATGAGGGTTGTTACAGTCCTCATCATTTAATCACAAAGAATGTCAAAACTAGGCGGTGTCCATGGCTATCTGCAAAAGGGGCTAAGATAAATAATGATCTTACAATTCTTTGATCTAAAATTGAAAATGAATCTAATCTAAATAACTGAAAGTAAATCTAATTTAACAAACTTAAATAAATAACAAAAAACAAATCTAATCTATCAAAGGAAAATTAATAACTGAAATAAAATAAATAACAAAAAATAAATAAAAGTGAAGCTTCATAAACAAACTAAAATAAAACACACAATGTATATTTAAATAAATAAAACAAAAAAAAAAAATTCTAACAAAACAATAAATCATCCTCCTCCTTGGGTAAGCGTGGGTCCTTGCTCTTCCCTCATATTTGGGTCAAGAAAAATAAAAAGAAACTTCCGCCAAAATACTGAAACTATGGATTTTATTAATCATAAATGATGTTACAAATATCATCCATTTCATACCACCGTTACATTGAGCACCTTGAAGAGATATTTATAACTCATCCCTTGGTCAATACTCCAAGATTATAGAACTACCTACCTATAATCTTGGGCAAGACTTGACTACATCTTCCACTTTATAATGAGATAAATGTGGAAGGAATTTTATTCAAACACTACAACTTCATATTTAACTACTTCTTCTTCCTCTTGACAAGGAGATAAATATGGAAGAGATCTAATCAAACACTACAACTCTATATTTTACAACTTATTCTTCCACTTGACAAGGAGACAAATATGGAAGAGATTTAATCAAACACTACAACTCTAGATTGACCTACCTCTTCCTCTTGCACTTGACCACTTCTTCCACATGAAAAGGAGATAAACGTGGAAGAAAATTAATAAAATATTACAACTCTAGATTGAACCATCTCTTCCACATGCACTTAACTATTTATTTTCATTTGCTAAGTTTGCTCTTGCATGATTGGATATTGTAACATGACAACTGTCCTGCCATATTCTCATCCCTTATTTTCTGATCATTAATGTGAATTAATTTACAAGAATATATTCAAAACTTTTCTGGGTTTGGTGCTCCTTATTGTAATATTTCCATAACATCTTGAATTTTTCATTTTCGTTGAGAAATGAGGGAGAAATTGTAGTTTTACTGAACTTATGTTTTTTAATTTTTTTTTTTAACTTTTCTCAAACCTTATTCTGCTGAAACTTAAAATGAATATATCTCCTCAATTATTGCTACTGTGTAAAAATGGAGAGAGGTTTTTCCTCTTAACAATAATAGGAACACAAACCTCTCTCAGATTCTCATTTGGAGATCTTCAACTTTGATTAAAGTGAATTTAATGTTGCATGTGTGAGTATTGCACTTGAAAACCTGCTGCTTCAAATGATGATATTTTCAAAACTATTATTGTTGTGTAAAAACAGAGAGAGGTTTTTATCCTAACAATAAGAGGAACAAAAAAATCTCTCAAATTCTCATTTGAAGTTCTGCAATTTTAGTTATAGGGATTCTTGGTTTTGTTAGTACTGCGCTTGAAAACCTGCTGCTGCAAATGATGATATCTTCGAAACTATTATTGTTGTGTAAAACAGAGAGAGGTTTTTCCTCCTAGAAACAATATGAACAAAAATAGAGCTTAGATTCACATTTAGAGTTCTACAATTCTATTTAGAGTGATTCTTCTGCTGGGTCATGTAGTACTGCACTTGAAAACCTTCTTCTTCAAATGTTGATGTCTTCAAAACTATTATTGTTGTTTAAAAATGGAGAGGTTTTTCCTCCTAGTAATAAGAGGAACAAAAACCTCTCTCAAATTCTCATTTGGATCTTTGTAATATTAGTTATATCAAGTTATGTTCTCATTCTATGAGTCAAAAGGTGAGTCTTAGGCTAACGCACCAATTAGAGTCCTACGTCGGCACACCAATCAGAGTCTTGCATCGGTGCATGAATTAAGTCTTGCATCGGAGTCCTGTGCCGATGCACTAATTGAGTCCTGCACTCTTTACTTTATGAATGATGCAATCTTTGTGAGTCATGTTCTCTTAGCCATGTGAGTATTACACTTGTTGTAATACATTCAAGAGATCAAATGACCCGCTCATACACAATACTGTATTCTAACTTACAAGAAATATAAGGAAATGAAAACATTTAGATTACAATGGACATTTCAAAGATAGATTAAATATATTCTACATTTAATCTTAAATAAGCTATATAGTTCTTAAGAATACATCTAAATCCACTTTATAAGAGAAATAATAATGTTATTCGGTGCAATGGATGAGACTTAATTTGGTCTCATCTCATACTACTGATATCATTTCACCCACCTTGTCTACTCCTATAGTTACCACTATTTTGCTTATCGAGAATCCTCTCACTCCTACATCTGGATCTACTCTGGTTAATATCCTTGATACTGCTATTCAACATGAAAATGCCAACACTGATGATTATGATGATGAGGTTGATGTCGTGGAACTTGATGATGACACGTTACATAATCTTAACTTTACTCCCTTAGAGATAGATGTGTCTTATTTCAATGATACTTTTGTTGCTATTGGCCATGGTGAATATCAATTCAAGAAACCCCCTCCTTCCACTAATGCTATAATACTTTTTCAAGGGTTTTTCCATACATTAAACGTCATATCACCAACCCCATCTCACTCTTCCTCCACGTTACCACCTTTCACATGCACTCTTTTTATAAATAAATCTTATTGGCACCACATTCCATTTGATCCCACTAGTTCTGATATTGTTTACACGTATGATAGTTTAGCTTGGTTGGGATTTACACTCGATGATATTCTTCCTCCACCTTATTCTCCTCACCTCTATTATGGGTATGTTTGCATCACTTTTTCTTATGGCCTCCATGTTTTTCATTTATCAGTATTTGTTGCACACAATTCTTGCGTTTCACACATATTACTATTCTATTATACCTCTAAGTATGTTGTTTTATGTATGGATCTTGAGTAAGAAAAGTATTCACTGGTGACACACTTCCTAGTCCATCCACTTGCTTTGATTGTTTCTATTGTTTTTATCTCTCACATCTATCACTTCTACACCCAATTCTGGTCAGGTCACAGGGATCCCTGTCTGTCAGTCTTCTCACATTTTTCATTAGTTGTCTCATGACACTAGCACCCAAGACTAGACACTACCACCTAAGTGCTCTTGTCTAACCTTGGGTGCTCTGTCCTCTTTGTTTTTGTTCACATTTTTGACATTTGTGGTCAGCCTTTTCAGTCTTCTTACTCCTATCCCGAGGTCCTAGTCAGCATGTCATGTCACTAGTGTCAAAATTCAAACAAGAGATCCCTATATAAACACAACATACATACCATTATAAGGGTGGGAAATTTTATCAAGGGCTATCTATCTACATACTATCAAAGGGACTGCATTTTGGGCTTATTACTCTGCATACACTACATAGGAAGGGGAAGTTTCTTAATTACCTCCACACATTTTGTATTTTATCTAGCTACAACCTACTATCTTGGTGTCATTGGCATGAGGGAAACCTAAGGACATGATTCTACACACACACACATAGAACTACATGGAGTCTGAGATGTAGTGCAACACTCGGTCGTAAGTTCACTCTGTTGGGTGACCGTCGGGGTCAGTCTGACTCCCCATTTTTATATTTATTTTTTAGGATTTGATGTAGTTTGGGGGGTTTGTAGGATATTATTTATTTTTACAGGTTATCAGTGAATTCAAGATCTTCCAGTGACCTACAGGTGACCAACAATGAAGGATAATGAAACCCTAGCGAAACCAAAAAAATCAGGTTTCGACCCTCTGCGCAGTCACAAGCACCTACAAAAGGTCTCTGGCACCCCAGGTGCCCTCGCCCCTACCTAAGGCACCCATGTCCCAGGCCATTCTGCAAGTTCCAAATTTATATCAAGCATTTCCAGTTACTCTGCCCAACCTGTTCATCAGTTGTTCCAGTTCAGGTATACTTCAGGATAAGAAAAAATCAGATAAGTTCCCTATCTCTCTCATTTTGCTTACATAGTTACATCTTTAGAGTGCTTAGCATTTGTATTTTGTTGTATATCATTGTAGTGACTCTGAAATTAGATTTAATATTCAGATTTTATTAAATCATTTGGTGAACCCATCTCTTAGAACTCCTTGCCCTAGGATCCACAAAACCCTAATGGCTAAAAGTAAATCTTCCTCTCCTAGGCAAGCTATGCATCATGAGAGTGTCAATCCTATCCTTGATGATGTTGTTGAGGTTGAACTTCTTGATCTTTATCATAATGTTCAATTTGATGACAATGTTCAAAGATTGCTTGATGCTAATGAACACAAAGTTCCTACTAGTTTCTCCAACTCTACTCTAAGCATTGTTTCTAAGGACCAAAACTTTTCTGGATGTAATCCTTGTTCTTCCATAGTCACCAAGGCTACTCCACCTTCTTCTATTTCTGTTGCAGCACTTGATGATTCTATTATCAATTATATGCTTGGTCTTGATTGTGATACTATAGATAAAAATCATGTTACTTCCAATGATGAAAATGTACATGCACATGATGTTGTTTCTCATACTAGTCAGGATGAATGTAAAGTTGTATCTCATGCTTCTTTTATTTCTGAAAATGTTTCTAATGATTGTAAAGATATATCTTATGATAGTTCTTCTCCTACTTCTCTATATGTTGATGACTCACTTGATGAAATACTTGCATGTGAAAATTTGTTTGATACTGATTATATTTCTGAGCATGAACATGTTAGTGAAGATTCTACTTCTCTTAAGACTGTTGAATGTGAATTTTCCACTCCACTTTCATCTACTTCTGAGGTTGTTTCTGATGGCATTCATGATGATTCTTCCATTCCTACTAGCTCACCTCTTATGGTTTCTTCTAATACTATTGCTAGCATTTCAGTTAATATCCCATGTTCTTCTCTGCCTCTTTCCTCTTCTTCTTCTCTCAATGATATTCATGTTGCTTCTTCTATTTCTCCTAGTATACCACCTCTTATTTCTTCTACATCTACATCTAGTGTGCCCATAACATCTTCATCTTCCACTTCTTCTTCTCACATTCCCATGATCACTCATAATGGAAAAGCTTCAACCTCTCAATGTGCCTCTCACATCTTCTATGATTCCTCCATGAATATTTTATCACTCATGCATGTTGTTGGCCAGTTGCAATCTCAAGTTCAATCTCTCACTCTTGAAAGAAAATCCTATTATGCTTCTATTGATAATAACTCTCTTCATGGAAATCCTATTCCAAAGAAAATTCACAATTCAACATTTCCTAAGGATTTCATCATGCCTACATTTTCATGCTTCAATGGCACTAGAAATCCATATCTACATCTTAAGCATTATCGTTTAGCTATGGATTCTTATTCGAATGATCAACTATTGCTAAAATCCTTCTGTCATAGTCTTGTTGATGATGCTCTTCAATGGTACACTCATTTTCCTTTTGGATCTATTAGTACATGAATGGAAGATTATTTTATTAGACACTTTATGCTTAACAATGGTCCTAGAGTCACATATGATCACTTACCTAGCTTGCATCAGGGAAAGAAAGAACCTATTCTAGATTACATTTTACGCTTCAATTCTTGCATGCATCAGTTAGTATTTCAGCCTATTGATCTAGAGAAGAAATTTATATTTTTTCATGGCTTGATTCCTACTTTAAAAGAATGATTGCAATATGATACATGTGAATCATTTACACTTTTATGCTATAAGGTTATTGATCTAGAACAAGATTTAATTGCTACACATGTTATAGATCATCCTTCTACTTCTATTGTTGTGTCATATTCTATTTATTCATCTCTTCCATCTGTTAAGCATCCTCCAAGGTCTCCATCTCCTCCACCTCGCAAGCATGTTCCATCCCCTCCACCACATAAGCATCCTCCATCTCCTGCCACGTCGATCTCCACCTAAGTCTTCACCATCTCCTACTCAGGAGCCATTGCATTTCTCACATGTTGTTAAGCCTCATGATGTCTTGCATGCTCTTCTTGATAAGTGCTTAATTCACTTTCCTTCTAATCAACATCATCCTCCTCATCGCTTGCATCACTAGCATGATCATCCTTATTGAAATTTTCACCACATCAATGGCCATCGTGACAATGACTGTTGCACCCTTCATGAAAAATTACAACAATTAGAAGAAAAGGGTGTCATTTCCTTTTGCTCTCGCTCTCATGAGTGGTCTGTTTCTCCAATTCCACACAAGTGTGTTGTTACTTTGGTTCACTTGTCTCCTCCTCCCACTTCTAAGTTCATCATTCGTCCACCACCTAAAGTCATTATTCATGCACGACCTCCACCTCATTCATCCACTGTTGCATCATCTCATTCACCTCACAGTGCTCCTACTTCACATTGGCTTCCTAAGTCGTCAGCATCTGTTCTTCCTACCACTGCATCTCCCATCATTGGCACCATCTCATCAGACATTCAGTTTGGCTCTTACACTCATGCTGCTACCACTTCACATGCTTCCACCACTCCTCACTGGAATCTTCATCTTTGGTAGGTGATTTTTCTCACCTCACTACCCGATGACACACTCATGTTCTTATGGTTCTTACATGACTATTGAGGGATATGTTACAATAAGAACCCACTCCATCTTTGTGTTATACACTTCATTGAT
This sequence comes from Taxus chinensis, assembly GCA_019776745.2. Classification (NCBI taxonomy): domain Eukaryota; kingdom Viridiplantae; phylum Streptophyta; class Pinopsida; order Cupressales; family Taxaceae; genus Taxus; species Taxus chinensis. The sequence goes on along the minus strand of CM034147.1, from coordinate 294,961,086 downwards.
CTATCTATCTAGCATACACTATCAAACCATTTCCTGATGACACACTCTTGTTCTATGGTTCATTCTTGATTACTGAGGGGTCTTATATAAATGAACCTCATCTTCTTACACATACGATGGGGGGAATCACTCTTCTTTCCCCCCTTCTTCATCATGATTACACGTGATTACATACATTTTTACGATCATTTCAATCACATTATTCATTCCATACATACATCTATTACCATTTATCACATCTTTATTCATACATACAATCCAATTTTCACACATTACCTATCTATCTACCTGTCCTAATCAACATCATCATCCATTTGTCAATATAATCATTTACAAATAAAAATCAAACAACTACATATGAACAACATCCATTGCATCACATATCAAATAACATCAACATAACACAATAATGTCAATCATCCAACTATATATATATATCGTCAAAAATCATAGTTACAAAAATACAATCACTGGGGGGAAAGCCCCCATACATCGCTACATCCATATATGTCATACATCATCATCACTATCACTATATACAATTGTGGGAGCTCTAGAACTAGATGCTTCACTGCTCAATCTACACCACTAGTCGCAGCCCCTATATCTCTCCACCTATCTTCGTAATAAATCCACCTCAACTGACTGCTCTGCAAATCAGCCCTGTAACTCTACATACTTTGTGAACACATCCTGTGCTAGGGAACCTCCTCCTATAACATCCCTAGCTCACTGAGTCTCCACTTGTGCCTCATCACGCTCACTCAATAATACGATACATGTAGCACTGCTATCATGCCACTGGCTCAAATAAAGTGGGCATGCTCACCCAAATAACATCTACTCGCTCCAACATCCCACCTCCCATGAGCACATCTGGAGGTACATTCCGTGTCAATGTGCAGATCAATGAATCAATGATCAAGGACAAATCCACATCACCTGTAACCATATAGTACCACATTAGTTACTACACACGATGACCATAATAAATCAACTAAGTGACAAATAACAACTAACAACAAACAATACTCATGCTCCACTATCGTTGCCACTATACCATCACCATCAGGGGTAGGTGCCTTGCCCCTCTACTCCTCCAACTGGTGGTGCACCCACCACATCTACAAAAAACTGGAAACAATAACACCCATCAATGGTGCGCTGCCCACCATGCACTATATGCCTGTGTACATCCTGCATTGTCCACTTATATCGGCTCTATGGACGCATCTACCTCATCTGGGCCGAGAAGGAACTAAATGTGCCTCTGTTGGGCTTGGTCTCACCCTTGGCCTCCTCAGTGCTCTAGTGGCTTGCACCCATACTTATGGCTCTGGGGGCACATCCTGAGCCATACCAAACTGTCATGACACATGCTCTACCTGAAATAGCTTGCTCACTCCATGAAACCGGTCCTCTAGCCACATAGTACGTTGGATACATCATAGCTCTACTCCATCCTCTAGCCACCCTCCATAGGCTCAATATGGCCTTCATATAATGGCCCCTGGCCCCATACGATCAAACATAGATCTATAGGTAGTAGTGTCCAATCTCCTACTATGCGTGCCTATCCACCTCACTGTAAAAATCTCCGGCCTCACCCAATTTTCTTGTGGCCCACTAAGTGGCCTCAATATCATAATGTGCTCATAGGCCCATACATGTAACAATGTGGTGGCTCCAAGTCCACCCCCATGGTCCTCCTGTGTGAACCTGTATATATCTCTGTATAAATGAGCTAGTACACATCGAGCCCATGCAAATCTAGTCCCATCCTCCTCTATGCACCGACATATATCGTGCATCTTATACAAGATGCTTGCTCCACCACCCTCCACTGCAACTGATGAAGCAATAACTACTGCAATGAACTTCCACAATCGCAGAGCACCTAATCTCAATATGACATCCATGATAATATGGGTCTCTTTCTGTACCCATGTCCCTGTAAAGTATCACCTAACTACTCTCATGTGCCTATGAGCATCCTCTACAGCCATCACTTGGAGTCTCTCACCCACAACTAGTAGTCATAATATGTGATAGACATCCTCTAGGGTCACATTCATCTCCCCAATAGGTAACCAAAAAGTACAAGTGTCTACACACCACCTCTCACATAATGTAGTGATCATCGACATATTATGGGGTACCTCCCCCAATCTCACTATGTGCCATAGGCCGACATGGTCTAGTATATCCCACTCAGCATCTGATAAGCCCAAAGTCAACAACGTACTCAAGTGTCGACCTCCACAGAACTCCCTCGAATGAATATCCCTCTGTACAACACAAAACACCAATGAAATTACGACATTAACACCACATATATGCCTTAAAAGAACAACTCATACTACCAAATTCATCAAATTTCACATATTTCACATTCTGGGGTCAAAACAATGCCTCTGGGTCACCAACACCTAGGAGCAGGATGCGGGTGCCTAGGATCAGGACACTAACACCTAGAACTGGGTGCTTGGCATCTCAAGGACGTTAATGCCTTGGCCGCTCTCGCCTAGGTCAGAAATGCCTAAAAATTAAAAATCAAATTTTACAAAAATCGACAAAAACAAGCAAATTTCATCATTTTTTTAAAAAATAATCATACTTACCAACTCATATATCATCTATTGTGACCACGACCACACCACCATCTCAAACCTAGTCAACCTTGTGCTCTAATCTGCGGCATCCTCGTAAGCTCAGAGCTCAAATTCTCAATCAATCAAGGTTCAAATGAAGTTACTATTCACTTTTTACCATATAACATTTTTTCAATATCTCATTTACTATAGTTACTATTCGCGCTCATTCTTCCAACTAATACATGACACATGGTTTTGCTCATATCTTGAGCTTCACTACTCCATTTTCTTCCTTGTCTAATTCATTCAGTTTAGAATTTCTCCAACCATCATATTTTACACATTCCATACACCATATTCCAATCTAGCATTTTTTCAACTCGATATACACACAATTTTGTGACATCTACTATACTTCATTTTGCTCACTATTACATCATTTCACATCTACTTTTGGCTCAACATTCATTCTTACTACCACTCCCCCTTTCACCAAAAGGGGGGCATACAATTGGGATCACCCTATGATCCCTCTCAGGCTACTATATGATCACTACACATTCCTAATACATCATTATTAAAAATTTGCTCATACAACATTCGACATTTTCTACTACTTTTTATCTATTCCCCCTAATGACCTAATCTGGGGGCAAAAAGTGAAAAATATCTCCATGAGTAATCTATCATATACATTCAATCTCAAAACAAGCATTCAATATTCGAATCAAGTCAATCAATCGGTACAAACATCACTTCATTATTCCTCCCAAATGACCTAACTTGGGAGTTACATCACTACTTTCCCAGATGACCTAACATGGGAATCATTTTTACATCACTTCCAGATGACCTAACATGGAAGCCATCTAGCATTATACATATCATAAAACCCATGGAGTGGGGGAAATGAGACATCATTTCCTTTCCTATACTGCTCCTATATGGGTTATTCAACATGGATCGAAATGGAACAAAATTTGGTCTTTATCTGTTTGCAGTGGTTGGACCTTTTGAGGATGTAGTCATAGTTGGAGGGTAAAACTAGACCTCTCTCCCTAACACTCTTCCTCTGGTGGAAGGATGCCCAAATCCTTCAGTTTTTCAAACATACAAAATCGGGTCGGGAACTGATCACTCCCTACCCCTTCGAATCTCCATTTGGAAACAAATTTGAAATCTCCAAACCACTCGAAATCAAATCATCAATTTCTCCAAGTGCTCCTTACAATGGTTCGTTGTCTCTATTTATGCCACATGGATTGACACGTTGATCCATGGTTCACCACGTTATATGTTCTCATATTCTACACATACTTCTGTAACAAGGCTTCTCTGGACTTCTCACAGGTATGTTCCTTACTTCCTTTACACTACTTGAATTTCATTCAAATAACATAAAGGGGGGGGGGGGAATGTAGACACAAAATCACACACATACTACTATTTACTATACCGCCAAGTATGTTGTTTTATTTATGGATATTGAGTAAGAAAAGTATTCACTAGTGACACACTTCCTAGTCCATCACTTGCTTTGATTGTTTCTATTGTTTTTATCTCTCACATATGTCACTTCTACACCAGTTCTGGTCAGGTCACAAGGATCCATTTCTGTTAGTCTTCTCACTTTTGTCATCAGTTGTCTCAGGAAACTAGCGCCCAAGACTAGAAACTAGCGTCTAATCTGGGTGCTCCTATCCAACCTGGGTGCTCTTGTCCTCTTTGTTTTTGTTCACATTTTTAACATTTGTGGTCAACCTTTTCAATTTTATTACTCCTATCCCAAGGTCCTAGTTGGCATGTCATGTCACTAGTGTCAAAATTCAAACAAGATATCCCTATATAAACACAACATACATACCATTATAAGGGTGGGCTTTATCAAGGGATATCTATCTACATACTATCAAAGGGACTACATTTTGGGCTTATTACTTTGCATACACTACATAGGAAGGGGAAGTTTATAAATTCCATCCACACATTTTGCATTCTATCTAGCTACAACTCACTATCTTGGCTTCATTGGCACGAGGGAATCCTTAGGACATGATTCTACATACACACACATAGAACTACATGGAGTCTGAGATGTCATACAACGCTTGGTCTTAAGTTCACTTTTTTGGGTGACCATTGGGGTGAGCTTGACTCCCCATTTGCATCTTTCTTTTTTAGGATTTGATGTAGTTTGGGAGTTTTATAAGATATCATCTGTTTTGTAGGTTATCAACGAACTTGATGATAATCCAATGACCTACATGTGATTAACAACGAAGGTAGATAATCCCTAACAACACCCAAAACATCAGGTTCTGACCTTCTACACAATCACATGCACATATAAAATGTCTCTGGTGCCCTCGCCCCTGTCTAGGCACCCCTGTCCAGGCACCCCTGTCCAGGCCATTCTGCGAGCTCTAGGATTCATATCAAGCATTTCTAGTACTCTTCCTAGCCTATTCATCAGTTGTTCCAGTTCGGATATACTTCGGGATAAGCAAAAATCAGATAGGTTCCCTATCTCTCCCATTTGCTTACATAATTACTGTTGATGATCATCCTTGACGAATCAGACCGTCAGAGTCATGGGAATCCTTAGGTTAGTGGGACATGTGCCCTAAGGAGACCTCCAAATTGTAAAGAAGTTGGATCTTCTCTGCAATGTGAGATGAGGGTTAGAAAGACAAAACAAACATTAATTTAAAGGGGGTGATGCGCCAAACAAGCCTACCAGGAGATCAATCGAGACCACTACTGTCTGAAAAAGGAAATAGTGAACAACTGAAAAGGGTGGTCGAAATGCACCACATGTCAGAAGAGACTCACACAGAACACTAATTCAAACTACTTAAGCATATCTCCAAAGATAATAACAACATTGGAAGATGCACAGTTTCTACGTGAGGATAAAGGCGATCAGAGACAATAAAGATACGCAAATGATGAACAGAAAACACCACATGACATATATATTACTCCAACAATTGTGCATAGTATTACATTTAGAAAAGAGGCAAGCTTTCTGTTATAAAACCCAAGAAGAAAGCTAAAGCTTCAAGATCTCTGTCTTTTACAAAAGAGGGACTTGAGATAGAGAAGAGCATCAACTGATTCCCATAATTATCTCTAAATACTTCTATCTATATTATATATATCTTCAACCACATATATATATATATATATATATATATATATGAGGGGGAAGAGAAGATAAGAAGTCTTCCTACACTCCTTTCAACTGCTTTTAATTATGATAATTGGAGTGAAGTGACAGGAAATGATTTATAAGGTCTCTCTCACACTTTCCATTATCTACCCCTTCTAAAAAAAGGTGAGAGCCATGCCTATTTAATGCATCTTTACTATCATGCAACCAACTCCTTTAAAATGGACTCGCATTTTGAGGAACATCCATTCAGCTCTTTATTACATGACTAGATATTTGGATCTTTTGTGCATTGGTTTCCGGCCTCATGAATCAAACGACACGTATTTTTTCGCTACACTAAAATGACCCTTTAAATGCAGATGAATAACTTGAGTCTTCGCAGGTTGGCATTCTTCACATGGGACTATGCATTAACTCGCTACTGAAATGATGGCTATATGACCCTTCACCTCCAATATTTTGAAAAGTCTTGAGCATTAAATATTTTAGATGAGTCTTCAAATCACTCATACATGATACATGGCTTGTCACCCCTTTTAGGTCCTGCTTGAAACTGGAGTCCACTTATTGTGAGACCCATGTGGGAAGCCCTCGCATATTTAAGATTTTAACTGCCCTTTTGGGTTCTGGGAATGCATAGTGCTGAAACTTGACACCAACCGCGGGCACACTATTTGTTCCTTTGGGGAGTGAAAAGACCCCACCGTATATAACATCATAACCCTTTTGTTAGTTACACGTGGAAACCCTATGGGATTTTGAGACCTTGCCCCCTTCTTTGAATCTTGAAGTTGTGACGGTTGGACACTTGGCATTGTCCACGAGCCTGCTCTGCATCATTTGTGTTTTGGCGAAGTCCCGTTTCCGAAAAGGCTTTGAAAACGCATGAATCTTCTTGTCTGTAGATTTTTAGTTAACGATTACATATTTAAAGTGTTTAGCATTTTTATTTTATTGTATATCATTTTAGTTACTTTGAAATCATATTTAATATTCAAATTTTATTAAATCACCCTCCTAACATCACTAGTTATCTACAATTTCTACTCATACTCTTCATGCTCCATAATTTCTATTTCTAAGCAATCTTACACAAACTTGATACACTTTGTATCGTTATTACCCTATGACGCACTCTTGTGCTAAGGTTCACACTTGACTGTTGAGGGCATACTACATCCATGAACCTCACACACTACACATTTCACAATACATCTTTCTAGCACTCCATTCTCACATGTCATACTATTAAATTCTTCAATCTACGCTCTATGCTTCATTGATCATATCTTTCTAGCGCACACTATCACACCATTTCCCTATGAACCATTCTTGTTCTATGGTTCATTCTTAACTATCGAGGGGTATTTTATAAATGAACCTCATTTCATGCAGATTCATACACATCCATTGGGGGGTAAACTGCTCCTATCATTCACTTTGCATTCCATTCCATTCACACTCATTCACTGCATATTGTATATCTTAGTTGCATCCATTCTTGTTTTCTTATACTCACATGTTGCACTTTTCTTACTATGTTAGATGGATATTCAGTATGTCATTATCTTTATCATATACCCATGCATGTTCAAATGTTCTCTAATTGTGGATGTAAACTTTCTACAGATATTTACACGCAACACCAATGCTTAACACTTCACCTCTTACCAGTCCCACCGAGGCTCTTGGGGGCATCTACATTCCTACTCTTACACACTACATGTGCTATTTTTTCATTATTTACTACTTCCTACTTTTACTAGCACACTATTTTTATGGATCTATACACGCTTTGAAATACTCTTTATCTTGCTAACATGCTAACGGGTGCTTCATGTGCAACAATTGTCTTACATAAACTATTTTCCACCATGGTTGTCTGATACTTTTCTTGTTACTGTTTGCCATTGATTTTTATTATATGCTATTGTTTGTGGGCTATGCCCTTTGTCTTGTTTGCACATTGTATGCTTTTTATTGCTTCGACCCTGATTGTCTTTTGACATTGTGAGTGATGTCCCATGTATGAAACCCGATTTTCGTGGTCTCTCTTTTGTATGCATATTTGCTTGTTTCATGGCTTTTATATGTCATGCTTGGTAATTTTCTACTAACACCATGAATCTAGCCACTTTTCTTTCATGTGCCTGAGTTTCTATAATGCACATCCCCTCCCCCTACAGGGATACCATTTTAGAAAAACAACAGGTCATCTCTTTGGGCCGCATTCTCCTAGCGACATCGCATGCACCCTAAATAGGGAGGCCATACATTGGGTGAATCAGCCACCCCGTACAACAGTACAACACAGTTCAGTATAGAATCAACATATGCTACAAATTTAGAAATGGCCCAGAATCTAACTTGGGTCCTCATTTCAACACAAAAATTAGTGCCCAACTATAGACACTTACACATGAGCACTTCTAACCTCTCCTAGGTGCCTATATCTTGGGGAAAAAAATAGTTACTTTCTTAGATCAACACAATTCACGACAATCTACATATCAATTTTCACAGTAAAGGCGCAATTCTTTAGTAATCAAAATACATTCTTTCTCCATTTTCTACATGGAACAATACAAAACAATACAAAACTAAACACAAGACATACCATCTGTAGTGGTGCTTATTCTGGAAGTAGACATGGAAGGAGAGTAACACTAGACCTCTCTCCCTAACACTCTTCTTCTGTGGCGTGAGATCGCCCAAAAAACTCGTACTTGGAGTGAGATAACCCAAAAAACTCATTCTTGGCATGATATCACCCAAAAAACTCGCTCTTGGTGTGAGATTGCCCAAAAAACTCACTCTTCTACACCAGTTTCAAGACATTTTCTATCCTTTTACACTCATGTTCATCAGGTGCACACTTTCCTTTTACTACTTTTACATGCATTTATATACTTTTACATACTTTTGCAGAGTTTTCATGATACATGACTTTGATTACTCTTTCGCTCTTCTTTTGGAGGTTTGTTTTTAATACACAACAAGAAACAACCCTACATCAAGCACAACAATAGGTAAAATATGATTCAACACAATACACTTCATCCATAGGGTCACTTCCTCTTTCTTAGCTTCCACGCCTCATTTTTATCACTTCACGCCTTCACTTGTCCCCTCGGCACGCTATCGCCATGACATTCTACATGGTTATTAGGTACACATCTTCTATTTACTTTATATTATTGAGTATTCACTCAATAACATAAAATGGGGGTAAATGTAGACACAAAATCATGTACTTGGGTACATTTCTAGGTCCTAAAATCATACTTGCATTCATATGATTCCTAAGCGAGGAAACTAGTAATTGACAACTATCTTTGGCCTTTATGCTTTATTTTTGTTTTCTTTCTGGTCTTTTACACCTTAAAGCCTAGTTGGTATTTCATTTACTTATCTTTTATGGCTTTGGAAACCAGTGCCCAGCCAGGACACTAGTGCCCAGGCCCCCTCGTCCCCTCTGAGCGCCCCTAACCTCTTTATGTCTTACTCTCTCTTTTTGGGCTTTTTTTAATCTTTTGGGAATTTTATTTTCTTATTGGTCAACCTTCGAATTTTCAAATATGAAATTCAACCAAGGGAATCATAGAAATACAAAGCTATGTGACAAAAATAAAGGACCAAGGTCTAAGCATTTATTATCATCACCTAAGGTTGCATTCTAAGAGCATCAAAGGGATCCATCTAGCACTCACTCAAAGGATAAGGGAATGCATTTTTTGCATACACACATAGGAAGGGGAAGCTCATTTTTCCATCCACACATTTGTTTACATTTGTACATCTAGCTATCACCCGCTATCACGCGTGCTTGCACAAGGGCATCCTAGGGCACAATTTCTACACACACGCACAAGAACTACATGGATTCTGAGATGTAGTGCAGTGCTTGGTCATAAGTTCTATCAATTGGGTTACTACCGGGGTAAGTCCGAATTCCCATATTATATCTTTTATTTTTGGGATTTGATGTAGTTTGAGGATTTTGCAGGTCATCTTTTCTTTGAAGGTTATAGGTGAATTCAGTGACCATCCAATGAGATACACTTGACTAACAGTGACTATCAATGACCACCTTGTGACACCAGAAAGATCAGTTTTCAATTTTCTGTGCAGCCATAGTTACTCAGTGGAGGTCCCCAGTGCCTAGGCGCCCTCGCCTTAGTCCAAGCACCCTAGTCCTGGCTCATCTGAAAGTTCTAGAATTTATCAGGCATATTTGTGATAGTCTTCCCTTCCCATTCATTAGTCTTCTAGTCTAGAACAGTCCCAGGGATAACGCAAATCAACTAAGTTTTTCTTTCACCCTCTTACACTTAGGGATTTACATTTATCTAGCTTATTACTTGTGTCATCTATATTCCAACAATTGTTTATCATAGTTTACATCTATTACTTTGCAATTAGGTTTTTACAAAAAGTTTATTTTTGTTAAATCATAAATAACTTAGCCACTTCGATACCTTCTGCAACCTCATGGACCACATCATCATAGATGGAACTAGGCCCAATTTTGTAAATTAGGACACATGGTAGAAAAGAGAACAAGTGTCCCCATGCCCTTCCTATGTGACACAATTGAATAGAAATTGTAATGTAATTAAATGTAGATACAAAAAAGAAACTCACGCCTCCAAGAGTCTTGAAACTTTAGTATAAAATAAGTGTTGTGGTAAAGGAGTGAAATAGTTCATGTCCCCTGGAACTGATCTAAAATCAATGAACTAGATTTGAAATTGTTTCAGAAACGTGTACTTATAGGTAAAAATATGAAACTATTAAGAAAGTCATTATAACTAGCCCTGGGAAAAACCATGTGAGAGGGTCAAAACTGTACATAGAGTCTTGACAAAACTATACGTTTTTGAACATGTGCACTTTTTATGGATTTCTATGCTTGAATTTATTTTTGAGTACCTGTATCTGGTTTATAGTCGTATATTACCCTGTAATTCTACTTGTGTATGTTATAGATGTAGAATAATATACTTGGATGATTGCCCCCTCTTTTGAGGTGTGTGAAAAAAACCATAATGAGCACACAACTCAAAATAATAGATGTGCACCCATGCACTAGATGTTGGATAAGTTGTAGAAGAGTGTAGGATGCTGAAGAGGTGGACACTTTGAAGAACTTATACATACAAAGGAGGTTTTGTGTATGGTGGAAACCATGATGCACAATAAGATAAATAATATCAACAAATAGAAACAATAGAAATAGTAGTATTAAGGCATGTATAAGAAAATAAGTGAAAAAATAATAAATTCATATTAAAAAAAATGTAAACAGTGTCACACAAAAAGCATAGAGCTCCAAACATGGGACACCCATGGTGTCACAGGATAATTAAGGCCCATAGGTCTGAAACAAGAGCAAACAAGGTAGACATAGATCCAAAAACATGGGACACCCAAAGTGTCACAAGACAAGTAAGGAACATAGGCCACAATCATTAAAACAATCAAGTAGTAAAAGAAACAATCTAGCAAGCATGTAAAAAAACAAGAGTTTCAGAACATGATGAAATTATATAACTATTATAGGTAAAAACATGTGCGACAAGAGGTGTAGGTGCTACATAAGACACATGTGTTATTCCTGTTAGCTCAAAAGATAATATGTACACAATATATGTAATCAAGTGTAATGAGGAAGTGGAAAGGAACTATAATAGAAAAATAACACCTATGTGTAGTGTATAATAGATGCCCTCAGATGTATAATAAGTCTAGGTAAAGGAATGACCAAAACCTATCATCATGTATTGTTCTATGTATGTCTTACATAAACTCAATATACCACGTGAATTCATGTGTGTAAATAAGAAATATATATGCCATCTATCAAATCCATAATGACAAACAACATGTATAATATAAAGTGTAAACAACTTTAGTTAAGTGTATATGTCATGATTTTGTATTTTTGCAAATAGATGAATGTTTTTGTATTTTGAAACTATGTTAATGTTTTGTATTTTTGAATGTTGATCTATGTACAAGAAAAGAGATATATGGGGAAGATTAAGTACAATAATTTCATAAATGCATGATATTCATGGGATTTTTCACAAGTCTTCCATTAAATATGGTTAAATGATAAACACCAGGGCTAACTCACTCAATAACCATATACGAGCTTAACCAATTAGATTTGAACTTGACCTTTAATGTTTTCTCTACGTTTATATTGTTTAATTTTCTTTAAGAACAAGATAACCTACTTAAAATTAACATGCATGTAATTTTTTATTATAGGCATGTTTGATGCGTTCTTGATACATAAAAAGGTGTTCCAATGCATGTACGCATTTATAATCATGCATTTCCAACTCGCGTAATCCTTTTTCCCAATATTTTTTGTATTTGATGATGTCATTTAATTATATGTGCAATGACAAGATTTCTAATTCTAAGAGTAAAACAAAATCAGTTTCATAAAATAGAGAAAAGGGAGTAGCATTTGTAGGTGTACAAGCAATGGTACAATAATCCCATAGGGCGTAAATGATTTGATTATGCTAGTCAGTGTCATATTTATCAAAAAAAAATTGGAAGATTTTGATAATGGTTTTATTGGTAGCTTTATCTTGGCCATTTCCTTGCGGGTAGTAAGGAGTAGAAAAATTATGTTTGATTCACAATTTTGTGTAAAAATTTTTGACATTACAATTCTTAAAAGATGGCTTGTTGTCTATAATAATAATGGAAGGGAATCCCAAATGAGTGGTGATGTATGTGAGTAAGAAATGGAAAATATATTCACTCGTAGTAGATTCCAAGGGTATGGATTCTACCCATTTGTTGAAATATTCAGTGGCCATGATAATAAACTTATGCACCTGTGCATCCTTAGGGTTGATCTTACCAACTAAATCAAAACCCCGTATGGAAAAATTCCATGGAGAAATAATGGGTTATAATACATGAGATGGGACATGGTGAAGGTTTTTGTGCCGTTGAAATTGATCACAATGTTTAGTATATTCATGACAATGTTGTTCCATTATCGACTAATAATATCCTTGATGTAGTAATTTCTGAGACATAACCTCATCACTAAAGTGACTACCACACTCACTATCATGTAATTAGGACAACGATACTTGGGCGCCATAAAATCATAAACAATAAATCAAGTGGCCATCAAAAGCGTGTTTAAAAAATAATCCTACTAGAAGGACATAACATGTAGCCTCACATTGTAAATGATGACTTTCTTGAGGCGAGGCATTCTCGGGTAGTTATTTTCGATAAAGGTAATTGTGTATATTGGTGAAAAATTTAGGATTGTCAACACTACCTATGTTAACTAATACATTGAGCACATCAATAGTGTCGGTAACAATAAACGATTTATGTAATTCATGAATAGTGAAGGTGGTATAGTCATAGATTATGTCTAAGGGTATTAATGAAGCGGCAATAGCCATAACATCAACAAGTTAATTGTCCTTGCATGGAATAATAATAATGGAATATTAATTAAATTTTAAAATAAAAATTCAAACAAGAGTGTCATATGGGCTTATGTATTCTCATTTTAAGTTGTAGATGTCTTGGACTTGATGAACAATAAGTTACGAATTCCTGAAAATTTGTATATTTTGAATTTACAACATTCGAGAAGTATAGAGGTCTGAGATTAATGCTTTGTACTCAGCGATATTGTTAGTGCATGAAAACCATGACCAAAATGAAAATATCTAGGTATCACTTGTAGACACATAATCACACACTTTGGGTAATTATCTAGTCATGGTTGCATACTACTATTCATATGATTCCTAAGAAGAAAAGTACTAATTAACCCATACATTTGATCACCTTTATTTACTTTCTGTTGCTACTTTCAGTATTGTACCCTTACTTGCTCAGTTTTCCTTCTTAGAAGCTTTGGCATTTTTCATCCTAGACACTAGCACCCAGCCAAGATGCCAGCGTCAAGATCCCTCATCCCCTCTGGGTGCTTTTGTCCCTTTTGTACTTTACTCATACCTTTTGGGTCCTTTCTATCCGTTTGAGCATCTTATATTTTTGGTAGTCAGAATTTTTAGGGTTGATTATGAAATTTAAGCAAAGGAATCATCTAAATATAAAGTTATGTGATCATAATAGGGGACCAAGAACTAAGCATTAGCTATCAACACCTAAGGTTGCATCCATCAAGCATCTAAGAGCTCCATTGCATCCATCTAGCACCATTCAAGGGACATAAGGGCTGGTTATCTCTGCATACACTTCATAGGAGGGAAGTCCATTCTATTCCATGCACACATCTACTACATTTCTTTACATCTATCTATTTGCTCGCTATCAAGTGCGACACGCACAAGAGCCACCTAGGGCACAATTTCCGCACACACACATAACTACATTGGGTTTGAAATGTAGTGCAACTCTCAACTGTAAGTGTTGGAACATAATGATTGAGTGGTCTGGCCAACCCTTAATGTATATGGGTCCATCACTAATATATAGGTTAATATTTAATAATATGAAATATTTATATTTCTATTATTAAATATGATAACCTAGGTATATACTTTAGGTTAAATATTTAATATCATGAAATGATTATATTTCTAATATTAAATATTATAAACCTAGGTGTATGTGTCAACCATTTAGGTTGAAAAGGTGGGTCGGGAGACATACCTGATCACTTTATATAAAAAGGACTTTAGGTCCTCATTTGATATAAGTCGGGAAATATATCAAAGGTGTGCAAATCAAGTGACTTGGTTTTACCCTTGGTAAATAGGGTTTTAAAGGAGGAGGTGATTTACTCGATGTAAAATAAGTTCTCTGAAGTAAAAGGTTATTTTCCAAGTGGTTTTTACCCTATTGGGGTTTTCCACTATAAATAATGTGTCACTTGTGTTATTTATTTCCTGTAAGTATTTCTTTACTTATGTTATGTTGTAATGTTTATTTAAATATTTATTGTAACATTATTTACTATGTAAGTTGATTAAATCCGTATTTATTAGAATCCTCAAATTCTAATAGTAAGTTCACCATTGTGACAACTGAGGATAGTCTGAACCCTCATTTTACATCTTTATTTTTTGGTATTTGATCTCTATTGAGGGTTTTGAAGGTTCATTCTTTATTGCAGGTTTCCAACAACCTCGGCGATCTTAGAGCGACCTCAGAGTGATCAAAGGAGACTAAAGGTGAACACCTTGCAATACCTCAGAGGAGGTTTTCTGAGATTTTCCATAGACTCAGGCGCCCATAAATGGGTCTAGGGCACCCACGGGTGCCCCTATGCCTCTTCAGGCGCCCCATCTAGTCTATTTCTCTATATTTGCATTTTTCAGGGCTTCTACACGACACTTATTCCTTTTTATTCAATGGGTCAGAGCTTCGGTCCAGTCCCGACTTCACTGTGAATTAACTAAGGCTTCTTACCCTCTCTTTGCACATTAGGGTTTCATTATTTATTACTTATTTGTTTGAGTGCATTCTCTATATTTCATTGATATTCATTTATTGCTACTATAACATTCAAATTAGGCATATAATTTACATCTTAGCTTAATTATTTTGGTGAACCCGTCTCAGTCAAATACGCTTGGATCCTCATCTTTCTTCTGTCATGGGTCGTAAATTTCCTCAATTTGCTTTGTATGATTTACTTAAAATGCATCCCGACTGCTAGGTTGTTCTACAAAATGCCTTATATTCCATGTGTCTTCCTAAAGATATGCCACCACACGAAATAAGTCCTATTTTCCATCGTCTATTTGAAGACCCTAGCCTTCCCGATCCTCCATCCAATCAACCCATATTGGATTCAATTCAAGCTTTGTATTCTTTATTTTATGACAAATTTCAGGCTATGGAATCCACGATCATATCTCTTAAATATGAAATCTAACAACTTAAAGACACTTCTCAGGATCATGTTTGTTCTCCTTCTAAATCCCATCCTCATTCTATGTCTTCTACATGTGCTCATATCAGTGAACCTCAAGTCTTTCCATTACTAGAGCCTCTCACATTTGATCATAATGCTAAGCAACATGATATTCATACTGAGATCCTTAGTCATCAATTGATCAGTTTTCCAAATACTCATTGATATCCTCCTCATCGGATGATAAAATATCAAGGTCTCCCATTTTTCTCTTTTCATCGAATCAATGGACATAATGACAATGATTGTTATGTTTTACAACGAAGAATCAAACATCTTTAACATCAAGTATTTATCTCATTCACTGCACAATATTCAATTGCATGCCCATCTATAAATGCTACATCCAAATGTGATCCTAAATATTCTCCTTTTATGTCTCATGAGCATCATGTTATCACTTCTAATGCTTCTTCTTCCATCATTAGGAACTACCTATGCAACCCACTCCAACTAAGAAACTGCCTCCCAACATTAGTCTCACTTTGCCTCCTACTAAGTCATCTGCAACATTACCAAGTCAATCTAATCCACCTCCTCGAAAGCTCAATTCAAATTGGCCTCCACTCAAGTCTTATACAATGATATCAAATAAGCGGCCACCATGCAAAGTTCGTAAAGCATCTCCACATACTTTTTTCAAAGCAACTACTCCTTCTATTGATGGTCAGGACACATTTCAAACTCTGCCACTGTCACATGGTCCTAATGTTGCCTCCACCACTCCACAACTACTTAATCTATGGTAGGTGAATTTTCCCACCTCATTACCCTATGCCGCACTCTTGTGTTGTGGTTCACACTTGATTGTTGAGGTAATCTTATACACATGAACCTCACACACTGCACAATAAACACTACACATTACAAATCTTCACACATCATGCACTTTTGTACATATACACCATCCTCCTCTTCCATCTACTATGCATCATCCACACTCTATGATTTATACACCCATATATCGTACACATTTTACACATGACATTATTATACATTTTTACAATCTACACATCCTACATTACACGCTGCACATACCCATCACACATTACAAGTTGTGCTGCACATGACATACTTTTCACACACTTTCATCACTATACAATCCACAAACATTGCACATATCTCAAACACAACCAACATAATACACTACTCGATGACGCACTGTAGTCTAATTGTTCATACTCGAATGCTGAGGGTCCAAATAAAAATTAAACCTCACCTCATCACGCTTACATCACTATATAATTTGATCTTCACTGATGCAGCCTAGAATTTACCAGATAACACCCTAGTCGCACTGGCACATCACTCAGCCTAGACTGGGTGCTCACTCGAAGGGTGCAAAGGTACCAGGTCCCTCTTTAGAGTTGTTGTAGCAAGATGTTAGCGTGATGAAGGAAGAAACATATAGATCCATAACTAATCCATCATTCTATAATGCATGCTACATTCAGATCTATGAAAGAACAAACTTAAACAATAATCATGATTGAATCAAGAACATGCACTACTCAATTACACATAGGAATGACACTTAGGTTCGGCCAATATCTTCCATCTATTAATAAACATAGAAGCTCCTTACAATAATGTCAATCTATACCAATGCGCGCATGGATTTGTTACAGTAATCCAATCATATGTGCATATCTCTATGTCTCCATACATCCATCTCTCTCTGTATATATTCTACTATGTGCTTCACATCATATATATAGGGTGGGGACTTGCCCTTCATCACTTATCTATTCCAGAAATAAGCCACATGCTATTAATAGCCATGCACCATTTATAGGCATAGCCACACATGTAAGTGTGTTATGTATAGACCTCTTATAGTTAACTGAAGTGACAATCCTATTCTTAGCTTGTCTCCATGCAAAACTCTTCGATCTGATCCTCCAAAGATAGATAATGCATGGCGCTCATGTATCTGCATCGTTCGTGTGTTCCACACGCCATCTTTTAAAAATAGGTCTTTATACTCAAAATCGGCTAAGTCCTGAATGCTGAACTTTCCCTCCGCATGTGGGTTCTTCCTATCCCTCCGCACCCTTGATCCTGGCCTTCTCTCCCACGCAGACTTCTTGTGTGATCTCTAACAAGTATTCTCTGATCAACATTCACAATCAATCAATCAACCTTTTTTATCACAAAATGTGACATTCCTAGCTAGTGCCTTCTTCATACATATCGTGATATACACTTTTAGGATAAATCATAACATCTTTCTAACTTTCCTATGCCTTCATTTCATGATATACACTTTGTGCTCAATCATCACACTTTTTAGCATTCCATCCATACATTTTGTGATATATGCTTTGTGCTACATCATCATGTTCATATATTTTATGGTATATGCCTTATGCTACATCATCACGCTTCCCACCATCTTGCTCACCTATCTAGTGATATACACTTTAGGCTAAATCATTACACATTCTAACACATCATCACCATGTCACAATCAATATCATCTACACATCATCATTGAATACTCCATGCTCTATTCATTACCTCTATCTAACACACAACGACACATTATTCACACCATTCCCCGATGATGCACTCTCGTTTACAGTTCATTCTTGACTGATGAGGGGGCATAAACAAATGAACCTCATTGTATACATAAGCATCCAATCGGGGGAAACATAGCTCCTATTATCCAATCTGCATTCCATTCCATCTCATCCACAACATGCTTCATATCTTGGTTGCATTTACTCTTGCTTACATTTACTTGTTACATGTTCATCTTATTACACATGCTGGATAGATATCTTGTATGTCATTATATTTATCATACACACACGTGCACTCACTTTCCTTTCTAGTTGTGATAAAAAATTATATAGATCTATTACACGTATTAGGGATGCTTGGCATAGTACCTATCACGAGTCCCGCAATAGCTCATGAGGGCATCCACTTTCGTACACTATAGGTGTTATTGTTTCATTTTGCACTTAGCACTTTACATTTTCATATTATACACGCTTTGACATACCTTTTATCTTTCTAACATGCTAACAGGTGCTTCATGTGCAACATTTGTTTTGTAGGACTATTTTCTTCCATGGTTGTCTGTTACATTGCTTGTTTTCCTTTTCTTGTCATTATTTGCAGGATTTTCCATGTCTTGTTTGTTCTCTGATTGCTTACGACCACTACATCCTTAGTTGTATTACAACATTGTGATTGATGTCCCATGTTTGCAATCCAATTTTCATGGATTATATTGTCTTCTGCTTGTGTCTTAGCTTATACATTGTCTGCGTAGCTTACATTTCATCTTTTACATGAGTGTTTGTCTTTGCTTGTACTAACACTTGTTTTCCTAGCCACTTGTTTACATGTGCTTTGGTTTCTATCAAGCACATTACCTTCCCCCTATAGGGCACATTTCAACACACTGGTTGATCCTCCTTTGGGCTACATACTCCTTTAGTGACATCGCATACACCCCAAATAAAGGGGAACATCATTTGGATGAATTAGTCATCCCATATAGTGTTATACACATAACGATACCGATACAACACACTTTTTCAATTTTAGACAGGGCTCAGAATTAGACTTGAGTCCTTAGTACAACGGCCTTTCCTAGATTCCTGAAACCAAGGGGCAATATAATGGCCTTTCTCGGATGCCTGAGACCAGGGGGTAATTACACAACGATTGGTAGTTCAGTACAGTCTATAGAACTCTATACACAATGGATTTTATAGGGCAGATAGTCCTTAGCACAAGCATTTATACACACCATCTGCAGTGGTGTTCTACACAATGGGAAACAATTAAAGGTTGGAGGATGACATCAGACTATTCTCCCTATACGTCTTCCATTTCATTAGCGTGGGATCACCCGAAAAACTCACTCGTCAACTCATCTACATGATCCTTTCTACACCCCTTTTCTCATCACAGATCAGGTGCACATGTTCCTTTTTCACACTTTCAACATTTTTACATACTTATTTACATACTTTCCTTACACACTTTTTACATATTTTGATCATATACACACATATTTGTCTACTTATCAGTTTCTCTTTTGCAGTTCCATCCGTATGGGAAGCGGTAGTCAACATTAATAACAAAAAATATTGCACACATCGATATCAACAACAAATACATCTTGACATCTACACATGCGTTTTTTCCCTAGGCTCATTCCATCATCAATTTTTACACTTTCTCCTCCTTAGCATCCACGCTTCACATTTTTATCTCTCCATGCTTTTTCTTGTCCCTCGACACGCATTCTACATTGATTTACATGGTTATTAGGTACAAATATCTATCTAATTTATGTTATCAAGCTTTCTGATCACCAACATAAAGTGGAGGAAAATGTAGACACACAATCACACACTTTGGGTAGTTATCTAGTCCTTGTTGCATAATACTACATATGATTCCTAAGTAAGAAAATTACTAATTAACCCATGTATTTGGCCACCTTTCATTGCTTTATGTTGCTACTTTCAGTCTTGCACCCTTACTTAGTCTGCCTTTTTACTCTTCAACATTTTTCATCTTGGACACTGGTGCCCAACCAGGATGCCAGCGCCACACGCCCTCATCCCCTCTAGGTGCTCCTATCCCCTTTGCACTTTACTCATAATTTTTGGGTCCTTTACAACCATTTGAGCATATTATCTTTTTGGTAGTTGGCCTTTTCAGCGTTAATTATGAAATTCAAGTAAAGTAATCATATAAATATAAAGTTATGTGATCATAATAAGAGACTAAGCACTAAGCATTAGCTATCACCACCTAAGGTTACATCCATCAAGCATCTAAGAGCTCCATTACATCCATCTAGCACCATTAAAGGGATTCGAGGGCTATTTATCTCTTCATATACTTCATAGGAGGGAAGTTCATTCTATTCCATGCACACATCTACTACATTTATTTACATCTATCTATTTACTTGCTATCAAGTGTGACACACACAAGAGCCACCTAAGGCATGATTTTCGCACACACACATAAAAAGAACTACATTGGGTCTAAGATGTAGTACAACACTCAATTGTAAGTTCACCATTGTGAAATATGAGGACACTCCAACCCCTCATTTTTCATCTTTCTTTTTTGGGATTTGGTGTCTATTTGAGGGTTTTGCAGGTTCATTCTTTATTATAGGTTTCCAACGACCTTGGTGATCTTGGTTTGACCTCGGAGTGATCAAAGGCTAATAAAGGTGAAACCTTTTGATGCCTCAAAGGATGTTTTCTAAACATTTATGCAGATCCAGGCACCCAGAAACAAGTCTAGGGCACACACGGGCGCCCCTGTCCCTCTCCAGGCACCCCAGTCCAACCTATTTCTCCATATCTTCGGTCCAGTCCAGAATTCACTGCAAATCAACTAATGCTTCTTACCCTCTTTTTGCACATTAGGGTTTCATTATTTATTTCTTAGTTTCTTGAGTGTATTATCTGTATTTCATTGTTATTCATTTACTGCTACTATAACATCTAGATTAGGCATATAATTTACATTTTAGCTTAATCATCACCTTGGGGAGTAATAAAGACAATGTTGGCACCTGAACTTGTGACACATTGAGACCCATCAAAATATATAGTCCATACTTCAAATTCAATGTTGTAAGTGGTGAATTCATCTTGAAATTATTCGTTGAAAGGGGAAGATTAAAAAAGTGGATTTTTGATGAGATAATCAGTGAGAAATTGTCCTTCAATTATTTTTTGGGAGAAAAACTTAAGGTTAAATTTAGTTAAGAGCATCACCCATTATGAAATATGACTGGAAATATGTGTGAATGATATCAAGTAACACAAAGGATCGACCTTGGTGATGACATGTACTTTAGTGTTTAAGATATAGTGTCATACTTTATTCGTGATAAAAACTAAGGCTATATATAGTTTTTCAATACGAGTGTAATCATGCTTATAAGGGAGAAGAGTATGAATAACATAGTAAATTACCCACTCATGGTTAGCATTATCATATTGTGCTAACAAGGTGTCGAGTACATGTTTGGCAGCAAATATGTAGAGCAGTAATGGTTTGTCAAGTATAGGTGGCATAAGAACTAGTGAGTTCAATAAATATTACTTAATGTCATCAAATACTTGTTGATAAGTGACATCATATTCAAATGTAGTGTATTTTTTTAAGAGTTGTGTGAAAGGTTAAGCCTTATCAGCCAATTAGGCCGAAAAATAATGATTAAACTAGATTTTACATTAGAGGGATCGTAACCACTTTATACTCCAAGGTGGTGGCATGTCGAAAATGGCTTGGATTTTTTTAAGGTTAGCCTCAATTTCATGATGAGAAATGATATATCCCATAAACTTACCAGAAGTGACACTAAAGAAACACTTATGTCAGTTTAAATAGACATTGTAGAACCATAGATGTTCAAAGATGAGTATAAGATCACATGCATTGTTATGTCATTGTGTATATTTTGCAAGAAAATTATCAATATATTATTCAATAATCTTGTGAATTTAGTCATGAAAGATGTGTGTCATGTCTCATTGATAAGTAACAACGACATTCTTTAACCTCAAATGCATAAAAATG
The DNA here is from genome assembly GCA_019776745.2 of Taxus chinensis. NCBI lineage: Eukaryota > Viridiplantae > Streptophyta > Pinopsida > Cupressales > Taxaceae > Taxus > Taxus chinensis. The sequence continues at coordinate 294,938,795 of CM034147.1, read as the reverse complement.
TAACAAAAGGTACCCTAGGGGTTGTGAAAGAGGTTTTATCCTAGTGAGAAGGGTTGATTTTGATTTGACTGTACTCAGAAAAACCATCCATAAAATACAACATGTCATATCCCACAGTCGATTCAACAATCATGTCAATATGTAGGAGTGGAAAGATATCCCTAGAGTAGGCTTTATTTAATTCTTGGAAGTCAGTGCAAAAATGAATCTTGTCATTGGGTTTTTCCATAAGGACTATATTGGATACCCATTGGGGGTAGTCGATAGCGAGAATGAAGTTGAAATCTAAAAGCCTATGGATTTATTTGTTGACCAGTAAAGCTACCTTAGGGAACATCTTATAGATTTTTGGTTAAACAGGTTTGACATTGTCATGTAGTAAAAAATTATTCATAACAACATATGAGTCGATGTTGGGCATGTCATTGTATGTCTAAGCAAAAATATCACAAAAAATGTGTAAAACTTACTGGATATCATCCCTTCATGTGTCATTAAGGGCAATAACAAGGAGCATTGGGTGAGGGTCTTTATTAGTACCAAATTTAAAAGACATAGTTTCTTCATTTAGTAAGGTGGACCAATCTTTAATATATGGGTGAGTAGGAATAGTATCCAAAGGATCAGGTGACATGTTGGAGGAAACTGTATACACCTATTTTTTTTACACTTTCTATTTTCATACCTGCTACTAAAAATTTCTCTTTTTAGGTTAGAGGTCGTTAATGCATATATTTTTGGGAACATGTGCCTTAAGGGGCTTGTTCTGAGATAGGGGTACGGTTATTCACGTAACCATTGGGTTATGGATGATACATGGAGAGAGAATGGATTTTGGTCCTGTTTATATTTTTATTTTGCTTTTACCTTCTTATTTTCATCCACATTCTTCTGACATCTTACTTTCTCATGACCACATTTATTTTGTATTATATTTCCTTTATTTTCCATGAAACTTTGTAAATACCTCTTCACATTTCCCTCCGTAGCCAATGCCACCACCTGTGGGTGATTGCGTTGGCATTATTTCAAATCCTTGACTAACGCTTTCGCCCACAGGCGATGGTGTTGGTATAAAGACCCTAACTTACATTTTCACATCATCATCATATCAGATCACAAAGGAACTTGCCATTAGCTTTTCTCTCTTACACCAACTTCCATATGCTTGCTCAACTCTTGGATTTCACGCATGTTGACTCTTGGCTTGGAGATTCTTCTTATTTGGATTGGTTTGCTTGCACTTTGGGTCACCTGTAGACACAAAATCTATGCACTTGGGCACATTTCTAGGTCCTAAAAGCATGATAGCATTTACATGATTCATAAGCAAGAAAACTAGTAATTGACAACTTCATTTAGCCTTTTTCTTTGCCTTATGCGCTTTTATTGGATTTATACATCTTGTACTCTTGCTGAAATTTGACTGTTTTATCTTTCTATGGTCTCATACACTAGCGCCCTGTTGGGACACTAGCGCCAAGTGCTCTTGTGCACTTGGGCACTACTGTCCCTCTTTACCTTTTTCTTATCTTTTTGGACCCCTTTCACTTCTTGATTACTTTTTACTACTCTAGGTTGGCCTTTTAGCTGTCAATTACGAAATTCAAATAAGGGAATCATATAAATACATAATTATGTTTTCAAATAAGGGACCAAGAACTAAGCATTAATACTACCACCTAAGCTTGCATTCAAAGGCACAAGAGCATTAATGACATCCATCTACGACTCATACACGGGAAAAGGGTTGCATCACATCTACATACACAACATAAGAGGGCAAGTTTATTATATTCCATCACACACATCCTATACATTTGCTAAATTGTAGATCTAGTCCACTATCACTATACAACTTTCATAAGGGCATCCTAGGGCATCATTTCTACATGCACACACACAAACAAGAACTACATGGAGTATGCGATGTAGTGCAATGATTGGTCATAATTTCACTCTTTAGATGACCACTGAGGTCAGTCTGACTCCTAATTCTGCATTTTCCTTTTTGGGTTTGATGTGGTTTATGGGTATGTGCATATGAACTTATTCCTTGTAGGTTAAAAGTACATTCATAGATCAAACACGACTCTAGAGTGACAGATATGAAAGGACAATGAACATCATTCGGCCATGAAAGAACCAGATCCATATCATCTACCTAAACACATGTGCCCATATCTAGATACTAGCGCCAGACGCTCCTATCCTCTCTTAGGAACTCCTGTCCTATGTAATTTAAGAGTTTAGAACCTCCAGCTAGCCTCTATGACACTCCTCTCAGTATGTTTCAGTATATCATCTTCCTAGATCATTTCCCGTTCATTTAGAAATCAGCTAAGTCACCCTATCTCTCCTTCTTACTTATGGTTTCACATTTACATGATTTTTTGCTTGTGTCTTCACTCTATATTAGCACTTGTACATCATTTATTACAATAGTTACTCTAAAAATAAGATTTAATTCAATTTTTATTACAACATTTGGTGAACCCGATGTGAATCGAGCACACAACCTTTTGATCTAAAATTTTATTTTTATTCCCATCACCCGTAGTGGTCATTTTGGTTCCTTTGATTATATTGAGCTTCCTACCTCTGTTCATCAATTATCTACATTAATGGTTGAATCTGCTAATATTTTTCTTACTTCAAATAATGTCCTCTTGAAAACATTAAACCTTAAGACAATGGACATTCATATGATGAGGACATTAATGTTGATCAATAACAACTAGACAAGCTCACTAATTTTTCTTCTGCTTTACGTGACCACCCTACACATATTCCCAATGTCCTAAATACTTTAATCACTGCTAAACATGCTCGAGATGCTGCCTCTCACACTCTTGTAGGTTCCTCCTTGGCTGTCATGGCCTTCATACAACCCCTTAACATTCCTACTTCCATTTCTATAACTACCACTCCCCTCATTACTCCCAATACCTCTAATACACAACTTGGTTCCCCTTTAGGAAACCATGACCTAGATTCTTTACATTAGGATCTACAAATTAAAATTTTTCAATTACAACAAGTTACTTCACATTCCTCTCCATCTCTTGATTCCTCACTTCTCCTTCATACCCCTTTTACACCCGCCATATCTTCTCATCCACTACCTCCCAATTTCATTACACCTAACCTTCATATCTTCAATGGCCACGATGATCCTCAGTAGCATATTTGATCTTTCCATGTGGCATGCCTTGATTATGCAGACGATTATACATTACTAGATAAACTATTTCCTAGAAGTTTGGAAGATTAGGCTATGTGTTGGTTCTATGATCTATTTTTTCACTCGGTAACTTATTTTACACACTTAACCGATGATTTCGTTACACACTTTTCTATCAATATCAATACTAAAATATCATGTGCCCAATTATCTCAAATCAAACACAAATCTAATGAGCATCTCGCAGACTATGTTTTATGATATAAGAACAACCTTGCCAAGATGACTAATGTTCTCATTGATTCCAAATTACAAGATCTATTTGTTCAAAGTCTCTTGCATCCACTTTAAGAGAGTGTCATATTTGAGACCTCTCCATCATTTGATTAATTATGCCATACACTCAAGATGTGCGAAAGAAAGATTTAATCTATGGGAAAATTAAAAGATCATGATACTGCCTCATCCTCTTCCAATACATTTCAAGCTAAATCTGCATTCAATCCATCCCCTAAGCCAAGGATACTTCTAAAGTTGTTTCTCCATCTACCACACTTTAAGTGCAAGCTCCGCGACGTACATTTACTAAGTTATCTTATGCTCCTCAATTTCTACCATCGCAACTTATCGAAAGAAAACTTATTACTCTTCCACCACCACTCAATCTATATCCTTCTCACCCATGTGGCCATAACTACGATGAAAATACATGTTGTGATTACCATCAATGCATTGGGCATCCCACTGATCGCTGATTTAAACTTTGACATCTAATTAAAGATCTTATTGATAACAAATCCATCGAGCTTCCTGCACCATCTACTTCCAATCCGGTCAATCATAATCAAAAGCTAAAAATATTTAAAGACCCTTTACAAAACCATGACAAGGAAGCTACCGATTCTTATACAAATCATACTTATCGTGTTGAGTCTCATCCTTCATCGGGGCCTCTTGATTTCCTTTTTACTTCTATTGATGTGCCACCACTAGTCATTACATTCTCAGATCATGATTATCACACTACATTTTCTTCTGATTCATTGCATATCAATTCTTTTGTTGGCACCTATGCTATCAATAATATGATGGTCTATCCATCAACTCTTACCCATGTGTGATCCGTTACACTTCTTGTAGCTATTAAATGCCCAACATCGTTAATTACATTTCTAGTTCCTAATTCTTATGGTCATGTCATTCTTCCAATCATAGTTTGGTCTCTTGCTGTCTTTACACCATTCCTTTTTACCTCTAAAATAGTCAGATGCAATATGCTCTTAGGTCTTCCTTTGCTCAGTGCCACACAAGATATCCCTTCCATGCATCACTTGTGTCTCAAGTTCTTCCATAGTAAATTTTTTTCACCATCTAAGCTATTCCACCTCGTACACCGTTGCCTTGACCTACTCATGAGGATATTTATGCATCAACCAAGATGTTTCATCCTCCTACATGGCTCACATCCTAGTACACTCCTACACATACCTCTCTTATTCGCACATAGCCTCCTGTACCTCCTAAGTCAAAATATAGTTAAGACAATTGGTGTGTTGGAAAGGTATAAGAAAGAAGCATATGTAAGCTTAAAATAGTTGGACACTAATGTGAACAAAAGAAACCCTAGGGATGAGCAAGAAATATTCAACTTATAATTCAAGTTCACTAAAATGTTTACACTGTTTTAAAGTTTAATAGATTGTTATGGATTGCACACCATTAAAAAGGAATGTAAGGTTCATTACACGGGATTATTCTGATTAATTAACTTCCAACATTAATCGTAAAACATTAGAATAACAAATTAATACTTGTAACTAGTGAAATACAATCTCAAATACACAAGAGGAAGATAAACTTAGCAATGTAAAATGATACATGAGAGATTTGGGTACACAGACTGGAGAATATGGGAGTGCAAACATTGAAGATGGTTCAAGCTGCCCTAGTGGAGGACCGTACAAATCAGTCAGGATGTATAATCCGGTCCTGACTCCTTGGTATAGTCTTGGACCCTTATGTAATTGAGATTTATAACTTATTTGGGTCCTTTGGTGGCCTAGAAATGTACTTTTCTATCAAACCCCAGTTGTAGCATAGTCTAAAAAACATTTATAATCAACTGAATCACACCAAAACCCTAACCATTGGTGAAATACCTTACTAGAAGGTTAGTTTTTGGGTTGAAGTGTAATATGTGCACCACGTATGTCGACGTTAGTTTGAATAGGCCACAAAACACATGTAGTTATCCACCTAGTATGTAACATCTATATGAATGTAGATAGTTGACAACTTAAACCACTTTGATAATGTTTGATACGATCGTTCTCTTTCTAAGAATTTGAAGTAAGGAAATTTGTGTGCCTGGAAGTGAGGGAAGATAGACTCCTTGACCTACTTGAGTTCTTCATAACTATAGTCGTGGTTGTTATACTGGATGTGCATCAACTTTGGGAAGATTTAGGGAACCTTGAGTGCCTTTTTTGAGTGTTGTAAATGAGTGTGTTAATAAAGTGCTAGGTGAGTAAACGAGGTAATGTTAACTTGCTTATATAGGGTTACAAAGGTAAATTATTATGACAAGACTGACACAAGAGGATGAAAAGACCCAAAAATGATATTGCATTGAAAGTAGAGTTAGAAAATGTGTCGGTGCAGGACCATAAAAAGGCCAAGACTAGATTATACAACCTAACCAAACTTTACGATTTTGGACATGTATGTAGTAAATGAAAGATTGAAGTTTCATATTGGAAAGAAGAGTTTAAGCATTGTCTTATGTATAAATATTCAATATTTTTTGACACATAGGTGTGTGTAAACGAGAAAGTTAGGAAAGAGATAACAACACACACTGAGTGAGAATATGATGTGGGTGTTTATTTTATCCAAGAAGCACAATTGTAATTAGGAGTGTCAAAGGGTAAATTTCCAAATTTGAGTGTCTACGCCATGTGACCTGATTAGTCCCATTGAACTTGTGCATTTATACTTTAGGAATCATATTCTTCCACTGGTTGAAAGATCCATTGGGTGGTGTAGAGGATCTACCCTGGTTGATATGATTTGAATATGAGTGTGCATTGTTTAAGGAACATGTGTGACTTGAATGGAAATTCATGTAAGTCTTCATGAATGAGCTAATGAGCATCAAATCCATCATTGATTCAAAATATGACTTCATTTCACCCTTCACTGAGTGCAAGATATTTCCAAAATCTTCCTTCAAGTGAACCTTAAATAATTGAAGATTATGGTTGAGGTTATCCTTCAGTGATTGAAGATCATGGTTGAGGTCATCCTTATTCACCATAATTTTAACCTTTCTTGAAGTTGGGTGACTACCTCGAATACCCTAAAAGTTGAAAAATGAAAATCCATATATCTTGCTTATTTGGCATCATTCATAGAGTGAATTTCCCTTTCTAAAAGATTCAAATAGTGAACCTTTGATTTCTAAGCGCACATTCTTAACCGACTACTACGTAGCACGCGTAAGTGTTAAATATTAATCAAGAATGTATATATTTCGAGACATTGTAAAATCTGTCTAAACAGGAATGTACCAGAAAGATACGGACTTTCCTTCTTTTGGGCTCTATTTGATCTCCTTGTCATGATGTAGGGTTTGGGTCTTAGGGTACAAGGATTAGGGTAGGGATTTAGGGTTTGAGGATTCATACGATTATTGGAAAAATAGATAAAAACAAAAAGAATGGTCCCTTGCCTATTTTTGGTAAGATTTCCAAAAATATAAGAAACTTATAAAAATTATAAAAGTTGCAACATATGGAGTAAATATTTGAAAAACCCTAAAATGGATATAACTAGTGAAAAATAGTTCAAAATATCTTAAAATTTGGAAATAACCTTAATTGACTGATTTACCACATTAGTTAAAAAATTACAGAAATTTTCACCATTGTTTGGGAGGTATAGCCTAATCTTCAAAATTAGGGTTTTGACCTAAATTTGGCCCAAATTGAAGCTATGATACCATTTGTAATGAAATTACCTAGATAGATCTCAACATTGACATATATAGGACACAAAATAACACTAAAATGGGGAGAACAAACCACAATATACAAACAGAATGATTTAGCCACTTTGAGAGGGCAACCTTCGAACCATACAATAAGTGTTTAATATGATGATCATCTACTAGTTACTAACTCCTATATATACCCTACTATGCTGTGAAAAACACCAAGGCCGACCTACTAAACATAAATAAATATGATATGACATGACAAGAGATTATGTTAGCCGCATGTTGGCTATATATATCTCTCTTTATGGCACCAAATCAAGGGCATAACATTAATAAATTGTTTAGAAGTTCTATGTTTTATGTTGAATCATAATTAGTTGATAGGCTATATTATGTGGGGAAGCTAACTTTTCTTAGGAAATTTTCTGACCTTGGAAGTGCACATCCTCGAAAATTTTGCAGCCACTGAGAAACATGCCATAACATGTAAAATTGATGGTCGTTTACACATTTTTCATGTTTTTAGATTGTAGTCATTTGGATAGTTTTTTTGTGTGAAGAACTTGAGCGAAGACCTTTGTAGGCGGTGATCAAATTTGCATTCATGTTTCATGTGGTTTCTTATATGGCCTTGTAACTATTTCGTATACCCCAGTTCACTTTGCACTTTTGTTATAGCCATGATATCTAGTGGGATCTCACTCATATTTTTCTACTATCAATTCTCCTCAACCACTTTGGAATTCATTGCTAGAGTCGTATAGGTAGAAGAGTTGGGAAGGCAAAAAGTTTCTTCTAATTGCCATAAAAGCTTTACATTTTGACCTGTTTCTTAACATGCTAATCTAATGACACGGTCTCATCCCTCCCTTCTATAAAAATAACAAAACCATTATCACTCACCATTCCTATCTTAAGCTGTTGAAAAATGGAGGCCTTTGCTCAAGTGATATATCATAACATGGATGCATTTCTTCAGACATTATGCTCTTAGAAAGTTGGATTATGTAACAACATTACTAGATCATTACCTGGAATGCACATGTGGTTGATCTCTTGATAACAAGTTTAGAGGGGCAATAAAGAACTTTTAGAGTCCACACGAGTATTGAACAAAGAAAAACATTCAATGGAATCCTATGATATTATAAATATCATACATCCTATAACAAAAACAAAAACAAAAAACCAAGGCCTCCTATACCAGTTTCTGGCATTTCATCAAGTAGCCTTCCAGTTGCACCCATGAATATCAAGTGGACTTAGCAGCCCAAATGACACCTCTATAGATGGGGTTAAAAGTTTCTAAGGCCTTTTCAAAATACATATTTTGTGCATATGTTGCAATCATTGTAATACTTTATGTGTCTTATACATACACCCAAATTTTGTATACATATATGAAAAAGGTACTTGTAACCCAAACATCTGACAAAAGTGTGGTGGATGTCGATGCTTTGTTTCAAAGCTCTTATTTTAGAAAAGGTTGGGAGTAGGCTAGCAGAGGTGAATTGACTAGGCTGGGCATTTGTTGGTTACATTTAATGAAACGATACCAATGCTTTATGAGGATGTCCATGTCTTCTATTAGCCGCAATTATGATACTCCGTGATAAATTTGTGTTTATTCATAAAACATAATCAAAACTAAAGTTTTTATATGTTCGCAGTCTATGAGATTAAGAACATGATTATGGATTGAAACCATGGGAAAGTTTTTAATCACAGTTTTAATCCAAAATCTTGTTGTCAATTATAAACACAAATGTGTGTAAGCGTTTATTCGCCAACATCACCCCAACCCATGTCAAAATAGGATCTTTAAGACAAATCACGCGCTTGTTTGTTTTGTGTTGCTAGGGTGCCACCACGGCACATGAATCGTCAATTTCAGGTTTTTTGAGTTCGAAGAGAACTCTAAGTTACTGCTAATTCTGTTTATGGAGCTAAAATTATTTGTAGAAACAATGTATACATATGAGGGCTTATTGTGTTCAACAACTTCACATGTAGGGTTTACCCATATGAAAGGGTCCATAATATTATATTGTTATTTTCAATAAATTTAGCGAATTTCCCTTAATGCTGCTTACATGCTTTCATTAATAGTTTTTTGTCAAATTCATAAGAGACTTGCACCTTATTCGCTTAGTTATTGAGTAACGTAAGTTGGATCCCATATTTAATTCAATTTTGTTTTAACATAACTATAATAGGGAACTCCGACTTTTATTCATGCGAGTAAGGAATTCTATAGCATGATAACAAAACAAAATACTTTCTCAAATATTAACCCTCTAGCACGTCTCTTAGAGCTATGCTAGAAAACCCTGAATGCTGAGTTCATCTCGTTTGACATTTAAATGTTCTAATTTGGAAGGAACTTGAAATAGAAAAAAATCTGTTACCAATGGAGTTTTATGTTTGCAAAATCTGTATTGTGTGAGCTTTTGATTATTTGATCACTGAAATTAAAAATTTGAATTCGCATCTTAAAATCTGGAATTATTTGATCACTGAAATTAAAGTCTTCATTTGATCTTTTCTACGAGAGCTTTGGGGAGGAATGAAAAAAAAGAAAAGCACCTTTAGCTAGGTAAAGCAAGAAGCACATTGCCCCAAAAGTGTGTAATTAATTTATTGAATAATAAAAGAAACAGAGCAACCGCCATAGGAATCAGATTGTATGGGGAAACACAATTCACACCATAAACTGCGAAAACAGCACGTAATCCAGCAAGCAAGAAAAAAATCTTTCATCATTATTAGCAAGCAAATAACAGACGTGGCCCCACTGCTCAACTAGTCCACATTGACGTCCTCCTTAACGGAGGTTAACTTGTTCGTTACAGGAAAAGCCCAAAAAGAATTCCACGTCTCTATCCGCCTGCCCTCTGCAGACGCCCTTTCTCTTTCATAATTCATTCCTACTTTATCCAGTTTTTGTACCGTGTACCGTCCGACCGTTGGGATTCGGAGGAAGGAAGGAAGGAAAGGGAAAACAATTCCTTACAGCTTTCTTGCAGATACGTCTTTCCCCTTCTTCCTTCCCTATGAAACACAGCAATACCCACCCACATATTCCATCAATACAACAATACCCACATATTCCATCAATACAACAATACCCACATATTCCATCAATTCAACGGCAATTCACTTGAAAGAAGGCTGACTTCAATTTTTTTTATTTCTTTCAATATGGAAGGAGAAGGTGAAGTTTGGAAGCACAACCCACTGGATCGATTAACCGCTGGAACAATGCGTTATGGGTTCGTATCGAATGGGCTGTTTGAAATAAGTTTTTTTTTTCTTTTTTTTTGCGGTTGTGTTTGGGCTCAGTTTGTTTTTTCTGCAGTTGTGCACACTACAAGCGGAGATGTCGCATACGGGCGCCCTGCTGTAACGAGGTTTATGACTGCAGGCACTGTCATAACGAAGCCATGGTACGGATTCGGTTTATTCCGTTTCAATTTGATTCATATTTTGGGGGTCACGGGTTCGAGTCACTTTGGGTTTTTTTTGTATGTCTGTATGTGTTTGTCAGTTGGGCAATGGGACTATTTGGTTTGTTATGAGTAGGCTCTGGCTGCTGACAGTCTTGTCATTGAATTGTGTGCGTGTATTGGGCAGGGCAGGTCTAATCCGGAAGTGAAATCTAGTTACTGGTGAATTATTCCAGCTTTATTTATTGAAAAACTAGCCACTTTGTTTTTCTGTTCTGAATGTGCAGAGCCATGTGCCGGATCCAGAGAAGCGCCACGACCTTCCCAGAAACAAAATCGAACGGGTATTTAACCGCATTCCTTTTTCAAGGCTTTACGGAAATTTTCAAAATTATGATTTTCTCGTCTTTGAAACTCTAAACTTTAATCTGCATAACCCTGATCCGAAAGTGTACAAACTGTCTTTTGATTTCCCTGGTAACACATTTTTTTTTTTATTGACTTTCTTTGTAGATTCGGTTTTCGGTTTAAAACCCAACTTTGGTTGAGAGCGCTTCAATGTATACAAGCCTTTACCCAAATATTCTTCCTTTCTGTGGGGGAGATTTCAGACCAATTCTGTAGAAATTGTAGAAGAACAGGCTGTAATATTGAATAATCAATTTTAAAATACCCACTTCCATGGAAGATTGAATAATCTTTAAACCCTGGAGGGCAATCATTTTGACTAGGAAATCCACTTTTTTTAAAGTAGGCATGATAAAAGCATATTTTGACTATTACATGGTGGATACTGCTTCTCTTTCAAAATGTTAGCATTTGATGTATTGGAATTATATAATTTCACTATCAGAGCTTAGTAGTTAAATATACCCATGGAATCATAGTATTACCCCACGGATATCTTTTTCATTGAATGCCTTCACCATTGATTCTATGACTCTTTGTTGACTATTTAATTTTTCTGTGGGCAGGTCATTTGCTCTCTCTGTGATACTGAGCAGAGTGTGAGTAAACAGTTACCTTTGATTAGCATGTGCAAAAGCAAAATATTGTTTTCTAGTTTCTTTTTAATGTCAGCTCTGTGTTTTGAATTAATCGTTTTCTTCAGGTGAAGCAAGTATGTGAGAACTGTGGAGTTAATATGGGGGAATATTATTGTTCAGTGTGCAAGTTTTTTGATGATAATGTGAGTTGTAGTATTTGAAATTGTATTTCTATAACTGTGGTTGAGGTAGATTCTTTAGTTGAAACTCTAGAGTTCTTCATTAATTTTCATTTGCCTCTGCGTATGTTTCTTATTGCAGATCGAAAAAGAACAATATCATTGTGATGAGTGTGGCATATGCAGGTCAGGAGAGATGTTTTATTTGAAGCATTCTATTAGTTTATATTTTTTTGAGTCATTTCCATATTTGCAAGAAAATATCATGCAGTTTGAGGTCACATCCATTTTCTAACTACCATTTGTGTTCTAATTTGTTTTGCCAGGGTTGGAGGGAGGGATAAATTTTTTCATTGCAACAAATGTGGTATGTAACTGTCCTTACAGAAGTTGTGTCAAAGTTAGATTACCTCGTGATTCTGTCCCAACCATATGTGTGACTTCATGATTTGGAGAGTTGAAGAAATTGGAACATGAAGATCTAGTCCTGTTTTTGAGAGGAATTTTTTCCCATTTAAATTTGTCCCAACCATATGCGTAACTTCATGATTTTTTAGAGTTGAGGAAATTGGAACATGAAGATCTAGTTGTGTTTTTGAGAGGCGTTTTTTCCCATTCAAATTTGTCCCAACCATATGCGTAACTTCATGATTTGGAGAGTAAAGAAATTGAAACATGATTTGAAGAGTTTTTGAGAGGCTTTTTTTCCCATTTAAATTTGTCCCAACCATATGTGCAACTTCATGATTAGGAGAGTTGAAGAAATTGGAACATGAAGATCTCGTTGTGTTTTTGAGTGGCTTTTTTCCCATTTAAGTGTTTTTTTCCTATCAGATGAATATGTAATGGATTGTCCGCTTCTATTTGTATTTTATGAAGAATTGCCCATCCTAGCCATTGATGTTTTATGCACGTTTATATTTCTTGTATGGGAAAACTTGTACAGGATGATTTAACAGTGATGTTCTCTGTCTGATTGTACATTTTGGCAAGTTATACTTATTTTTCAATTTGCTCCAGTGCCACAAGTGTGTTCTCTTGTGGTATAGAAAAGCAATTAATTAAAGGGCCCATTGTAAGTTAAGAAATTACTAATGTATATGGTTAATGAGTTTCTGGAATGTAAATAAAAGCCCAATTTTCACTTTGAATAATCTCACAGAAATTTGTAAGAGTTTGGTAAATGCATGAACTGCATTACTCTTGAGTTATGCAGAAAAGACATCTGAACAAAAATAGTTTAGTTAAAGTTAAGAAATTAATGCTGTATATGATTCTTAAGTGTCTTATATGTAAATAGATGCCCTTTTCAGCACCTTTGAATATTCTCACTGGACACAATACAGAGGTTGGTATGTGAATAACTTGTTGATTTGGAGTTGTTTGGCAGGGTGCTGTTATTCAGTTGTTTTGCAGAAGGCACATCCCTGTGTAGAAAATTCTATGCATCATAATTGTCCGGTTTGTTTTGAGGTTTGTGTTATGTTAGTTGCTTGCCATTGTTCTTTGTATGCTTTGAAATTATATTGGTATCCTTTTAGGGCTGTAAATCTAATGGATTGTGATTATTTGTTTGCAGTATCTTTTTGATTCCCTGAAGGATATAACCGTCCTGCGGTGTGGTCATACAATGCATGTGGAATGCTTTAGAGAAATGAAAATGCACTCGCAGTAAGCCTTTTATGCCTTTACTTATGTTCTCCTGCTATCCATATAAGAGTATTTGCAGTGCCAACTTTAAAATTTGAGATTTGAAATTATCTTTTCTCACAAGAATTTACGACGTGCAGGTATTCTTGTCCAATGTGCTCCAAGTCTGTTTGTGATATGTCCAGAATCTGGGAACAACTAGATCAGGAGGTATGGCAACTTCTTTTGACTTAAAGCTTTTGATGACCTGCAGGTATTCTTGTCCATTGTGCTCCAAGTCGAATATGGGAACAACTAGATCAGGAGACATGGCAGCTTCTTTTGACTTCAAGCTTGTGTAAGGTATCTTGAAAGTGGTTTTGACACACTGCTTTTCTTTCAGATTGCAGCAACTCCTATGCCATTGGACTATCAAGATAAGATGGTACGTTTTCTCTTATGCTGACTACCTTTGAACACGTGCAGAAAGATAATCAGTAGTTGTTCCTATTTTTAGCCTACACCTAAAGATTGCTTGTTCTATGTTTCATCTAGCCTTATTTGATGGTAATAATGCTTCATCCTTGGTGCAGGTCTGGATCTTGTGCAATGACTGTGGAACAAACTCTGAGGTCCGGTTTCATATTGTTGCACAGAAATGCTTAAATTGCAAGTCTTATAATACTCGCCAAACAAGGGGCCCAGCCCTGTAGTACATTAACAACTGCATGTAGTACATTAACTGCACCATGATTCGTGTTGATTGTCTGGGGTCCAATCCAAAGGTTTGGTACCATTGTAGCTTCCCTCAATTATTGGGTTAGTGATTGGTTGTTACAATACATGCATATGAGGGCACAAGGTGCTGTATGGATAAATGTACTCTGAAGATGGGGTTGATTCTTCGTATTCTTTTTCACATACTTAACAGCAGGATTGTATTTGCAACGTCCAACTACAATTGGGCAATCACAATGTTATTTACATTAAGAGTCCTGTCAATTTCATCAGAATTCTTTTTTCTAGCTCTAGCTATAGCTCGTTTTCTTGTAGTATGAAATGTGTGATAATACAGAAATATTGCATCTCTTTTGATCCAAATAATGGGGTCGGATGGGTGTGTTTGAGAAAAAATTTCATATAAGTTCATATACTGTTTACAATAATAATTGTGCTGCTCTCTCTCCGGTCTCCCTTGTGATAAAACTGAAAACTTGTTACCCTTACTCATGCATTAAGGGGCTCTGGGTAGAGGATAAAATGTAAAGTCAACAAAACTGACATCAATGGTGCAAGTAGATATCACCCTTTGAGATAAATGGAAAGTTTTGAACAGTTAATCTCCTTCATTAAGGGGTAGAGTAGGATACATACAAAGTAAGACATTGCAAACATCATGACATCATAGTGCATCCTCCTTACTTTATGGGAGCTATCTATAACTTCAATGTGGTATCCGACTTTTTGAGGTGTTAATGTCGAAAGCATCTCAAAGTTATAGAAATATAAATAGACACTGAAAATAAAAGAAAACTTAAAGCTGATAATTGGAATGGATTGCCATGAACTGAAGATACTGTTACTTTTTTTTGCAGGTAATTAAAGTCGTTTATTTTGTTATATACGTAAATATGGTGCAGAGGTTTGTGCAAGATTTGAGATGCGATTTTTGTTTTGCTGATTTGTGACCTTTTTAGAAGCTTGGAGTAATGAAAAGTTCAAATTTGTGTTTCACAGTTCTAAACCATATGCTTGATTTATGGATTTTGCCTTGAGATAAGCTGTACATAAAATTAAATCAACTCATAATATGTGCAATATGTGTTAGCAAGATGGTGATTGCCTACTACTCAGGAATGGCCTATTTTATGCATATGTATTCTATATTCTCTTTTCATATCCTTATAATTGAGTAAAGTGAAATGACGAGTCTACAAAGTATGAAGTATAACTGCAAGGACCATATGTATATTAATGTTTTAAAAGACAGGATGAAACGGAATTTCTATGATCAAGCAAATCCTTATTTTCTTTTCACAGATCCTCAAATCAAGGGAAAGGGCATTACTTATTTTTAAGCCTCTTTGTTTTGTTTCTTGTGGTTGGACATATCCGTCTTGAACTGAAAATATCATTATTTTAGTTCATAAAAATTGCAGGTCAACTTCATTTATTCCGTGCAGTTTGCATCCCTTTCAAAGGAAGCATGGGTCCCTAACATCGTTCTCAATTATTGGTTTCCTTACGTAAAAATCTTAAAATGACAGACGTAATAAACTTGTCATAAAATGATAGTGAGACAATTATAAGGCTCCTTTGTTGACAGCTGAGGCTCCCTTTTGCTCTTGTAAGTCCCAGTCGACACAGTTGTGATGGGGCTGATAGCAGAGGGTATGGACCCCTAACAAACAACAATGATCAATGATTGTATGGATCATATCCTGCCATGTGTTAGGCGAGAATGGATGCTTGGTAAACCTTGGCCAAAACTGCTATGGGTGTTTGCTTACGAGGAAACTATTGGAAAGACTAATATGATACTGTTAAAAGTCAATAATAAACTAAACACGAGTCACAATCTGCATAGGCAGGATTAATAATTGTATTGTGGAAATCTCAAAACGGGTGTGAAATGAGGGAACATTTTCGAAACCTTAGCTGGAAGCATGCTGTAGCTGTATCGTCATCCTGCCGATCTTCTCATAGACACAGGCCAGAGTGGGTTTTTTTTTTTTTTTTTTCTGAAAATATATTGTGCATTTAGTGTATTGAGTAGACTGTACCTTCCACCTTTTGGGGGTTGATGGCTACTTCTATAGTAAATGCATTTTTTGATGCAAGAAATGCTAATAGAGCTTTAGAGAAAAATGGCACCGAAACTACTACACAATGTTGTTATGAAAATCTTCCACAAGGTAATGGGTCTCACTTTGATACCCCTCCTAATGTGGTATTAAATTTATTTGAGTTTGTTAACGCACGTCACTGATTCGAACATTTCACTTTGGTTACATATTTTGTTGGTTGAGTTCCTAGGAAGGTTGCTCAAATAGTGGGTGTATAACTATGGACAACCACATGGTTTTAAGCTTGAAAGAGTTCAAAATATGACCAAAGGTTTTTTTTATTTATTTTTATTTTTATTTTTTTAACGAACCTTGAACACTGGGAAGCCATCATTAACCACGGCCCTTTGTTCATTCAAAACACCCTCGTGGTGCTCTCCCACTAAGTCACAAACTTTTAGGCTTCTGAATAGGGTAAGCTCAAAATATCTATTTGGAAGGAATTTTTAGGGCTGTATTGACAATCTCATTCAACTCATTGGGTGTCTTGCTTTTTATGAGCAAACCAAGCTCTATGCAACTTGCCCACAAAAGAGGGTTTGTGTGGAAATAGATTTGCCCAAAAAATTGAAGGAAATCATTGATATTTAGGTCGACAACACCCGTTCTTCTCAGCGGGTGCTTTATATTAACCTTCCAAATATATGTTTCAAGTATCAATCCTCAATGCATATGATTTGAGATTGCCCTTTGATGGAAAATTCACAGCGCACGCCACATGGAAAACTTGCTATAGATGGTAGAGCCACTGGTTCTTTTGGTGATGGTTAAACCAAGACTTTTAACAAGACAAATTCTGCAACCTCTCGGGGTGTTGCCAAACACTTACCTATTGTGTAAAGACCTACAATTGGGTTTGGAAAGTTTGCCTCAACTGATAACAGTAAACCCGTTGCTCAACCTCTGCCTCCTATTTCTCAAACCCCACAAGCCATCTCTACTATTATTCCCTCACAAGGCATGACACTTCCCTTGCTGTCATTAAAACTTCTCCGAGTCCTCCCCTTAAGGTTCTTTTGATGATTTGGTGTCCCTGGACCATAAAACCATCCTTAGGTTGTCCTACAGTCTGTCACCCTCTGGAGAAGAGGATTATGTTCAAGGAAAACGATGCTTTGTTGAACTTGATGAATTTATGGTGTCTAACAATGCTTTTACTAATAAGTTTGCAACACTAGAAGACTTAGATGAGGGGTACAATATGCACCTTGATAATATCCAATGATTGTACATTCTTGTAATGTTCGAGGTCTTATTAAACATACCTACATATATATGGTCAGGGATAATTGTCAATATTTTAGTAACATGTAGTTTTTCTATTTATAGAAAGTTAAAATCACAAGTTTCTTATTCCAATTTGTTGCTTACACTATCTGGTTGGGTGCCATTTGCCAGATGTCCAATCATGACCATGGTGGAGGTGTCATCACATTGCTTTCACCAAATCTTTCTCAAAATATTTTTTCTAGAGGACTCGTTGGGTTGTGTGGACCCTCTTTGATTTTGATGGCCGTATCCTTGGATTCGCCAACCTTTACATTTCCAATGATGTAGTGGAACGAGCTCAATTTTGGAGATGGCTGGGAGACTCTCTACCCAATGTTAACTAGCTCCTCTACAAAGATTTCAACATGGTGGAATCATACAATGACAAACAAGCTCACCTCCTAATGCATTAGTGTGCCGCCGACATGGAAGCTTGATTATATACATGTGTAATAAGCTTGGGATCTTTGACCCCAACCACCATTGAAAACACTCCTCTACACCCTTTTTGGCTTACTTGGCCTAAATTCAAATAGGGACATGATATAGTTATTAAAAGATTGGACCGAGCGCTTTTGGCAGAGCAAGATATTTTCTCCTTTTCATGCAATAATGGCCTCCCTATTTCAGTGATTGATAGGGTTACTCTTTCATATCATTCCCCTATTAAGTTTTGCATTGAATGGTCCAACACTCAGCCCGAGCAACCTAAATGCCAATTTTATCTTAACACAACTCATCTTAAGCATGAGAACACAGTTGGCCATATCATTAGGGTTTGGAATCTTGTCCCTTACCCCCATGGAAACTTGGGCTGGATTGACTGGTGGGCGGATGACATGACCTGAACTACCACCTTTCTAAGAACTTACAACAAACAAGCTGCTCTGTACAGGCAATGTGCTCATGAGGCGACTTATTGTGAATTTCAAAGAGCCTTGCAAGCTCTTGATCTTTCCCCGTTCAATCTCTAGCTTCAAACCCAAAATGACCGTTTGGTCAGCATAAGCTTAAGGTGGAGGAATTGCATGAGCTCAACTTTGGGCTCATATGCACTGGTTAAAAGTTGGGGACTGAGTCACCAAATAATTCTTTGCTTGGGTGCAAACAAGTTGCTAAAAGAATCAAGGTGATTAAGGATTCTAATGATAAAATTACCTGACATCTTGTGAGCCTTTGTCCAACACTACAATGGTGTTTTTGTTGCTCAAGCCTGGGATAATGCTGTTGCGCAATGCCTCCGAGTTGTCCCTTGGAAACTTTCAGAATCCCAAGTGGTTGCCAGTGACAAAGTCCTCTTTGTGAATGATCTAAAAGAAGTTTTTATGCAAATGGCCACCAACAAAGTGTCTTGGTTTGATGGTTTTCTTTGTGAATTCTATCAAACTTTTTTGAGATACTGTTGGGTCAGACTCGCACAAGGTCTACTTAGAAGCTCTTTAAACCAACACTCGCTGCCATATCCCTCACCAATTTTATTAATATGAAGGAAAGCAGGGGTGGACCAAAAATTGAACCTAGGCCACAACCTAATCATAGAGACCCGCAACACACTTTAGGGAGGTTGTCACTCCCTACTTTTGATGGATCTAATAAGAGTTCTCCCTTAGTGATGAGGAGAGAGGAAGAAATCGTGCAGCATGAATCGAAGAAAGAAAAATCAGATTTGTAAGAAGGTTTTGGGGTGGAGTTCCAAGAAGACCATGTTGAGTGGCATGAACATGAAAAAAAGGCTTTACTGGTTTCTAATGTTGACTTTTAGTTTGCTGGAATTTTCAGAACAACCTATGGGATGCAAATTGATTGTGTTCACGACTTTAGCAAGAATCATGACTTCGTTTTATTAACATTTAATGTTTGCATGCGTCAACAAGATTCACTTGTTGAATGTGAAGAGTTCAAGGTGAAGAAGAATGCTGATCCTAACCTAGAATTTCCGAGTCACAAGGTTGGGGATGCTGAAGATATCTCAACCAAGCTTCGTTCGGCAAAGGAAGGTGAACAAGTTGAGGACAACCAAAGGTATGAAAGTGTTGTGGATTTGTTGCTTCCTACTAAGCCATTTTAGATGTGTGGTCATCATGGACAACATAATGGAAATGGTGGTAGAGTGAAGAACACTTTGAGTGGTAAAGGGCACATAGATCCATTCATACAAGTTCCAAATTGTGTGAACATGAGAGTTTGGGATCCTAGTATTTGTAGAAGGGACTTGTAATTGCTTGAGGGCAAGCAATTATGGGACAAACAGACTGTAATGTCCCCTTCTCAGAATTAACCTTCTGAATCCCTGAGGCCTAGTCTTATTATTTTTGCAGGCTAAGAGGAAATTAAAGAGGGAAATAAATTAATTTAAGTGGTCCACGGGTACTTTTATATTTTAATTGGAAAAATGACACTTAAATTATATTATTAATCCAAAAAAGTAGAAATAGAATAAAATTATAATAGAATGATGAACTTCTATTATGGGGTGCTAAAGATAGAATAATAATTAAATAAAGCATTCTATTATGGGGTGCCTAAGATAGAATGGCCTACATGAGCATCAAGATCCTACTTTTAGGATGAAGAGAGGATAAAGCAATATTATATTATTTATTCCTATTTTTAGGATGGAGCGCCAACATGGGAGAGGATAAAGCAATTTTATATTTTTTATTCCTATTTTTAAGAGGGAGCGCCAACTTTGGAGAAGGCCTCGGAAGTTATAAAGGTAGATTTAGAGTTTATTATTATATACATCTTGGAAATTTATCAACTACTTCATTGTCTACAAGTAGCTTTTGCTTTTGCATTAACAATAGAGGATGGAAACCCTCATTTGCATATAGATTTGAGGACGAAATCCCTCATATCTAAGCTTAGCAATTCCATTCAGGGGTTGCAGTGGTCATTCAAGGTACAAGTGTTCATCCAGTTCAGCTAGGGCATCATATTCAATGTTGTTTTAACATCCAGAATAGCAAGTACAACAACAATTGGATATTACTTGGTGAGCTTATCAATCAAAGAAACATCAGGTTCATCCCTAAAGCTGGAGACCCTAAACAAATCACTAATTGGAGACCTATTACCTTGCTCAATGTCTTGTACAAAATCATTGCCAAAGCTCTGGCTCTTCGACTAAGGGACCCTCTTCCCCTCATTATCAAAAGTGAGCAGATCGGTTTCATCCATCACATATATATTCTTGACAATGTCATTGCAGTCTGGGAAGGTATAAAATGGGCTAGACAATCTAATCAGAAAGCTCTTTTTGTTAAAATTGATTTTGAAGGATTGAATGGCCTTTCATCATTCACATGCTACAAGCCCTTGGATTTGTTCCCCTATTCATTCACATTGTCACTATGTTGTTTCAACATGTTGGGTCTACATCACCATTAACAGAGCCTAATCTCATAGGTTTGGCCCTTTTAGATCTGTTAGACAAGGATGCCCTTTAGCTCCCTCTCTCTATGTGTTAGTTGTTGAAGGTTTTAGCTATCTCCTCGCCAATTATTCCTCTAGGGGTCTGGTTAAATTTATCCCTCTCCCTCAGACTGACCAACAACTCACCTATGGGCACTTAGAAAATGATCCCTTTTTACTTTGCCGGAGGAAGAACAAACTGTGGGCAATGCTATGGAATGCTTAGACATGTTATGCCTGACATCTGGATCTTCTATCTAGTGGTAAAAAAACCCAATGTTATAGATAGGCAATGTCTCCTTTGCCAACCTAGCTTGAGAAATATCAATGGTAGTGGATCCAACCTAGAGTTCAATTCAAGTTTCTTGGCATTCCCTTTGCATTTCAATTATCCCCAGCTGAGCTAGGGTCCTATGTGGTTCAGAGAGTGGACAAGAAGATCAAATTCTGGATCGCCAAACCCCTCTCTTTGACATGAAAGTTCTAGATATTCTCCAAAATACTAGCTGCCACTCATTTGTACTACTCTTCGTGTTGGGCTCCCTCTAAAGCTGCCTATGGCAAGCTTGAGAAGCTGTTAAGAGACTTCCAATGGGCTAGTTCAGAAGGGAGTAAAGGCTTCCTCAAAGTTGCTTGGGATATTTGTTGTAGACCCAAAGAAGCAGGGGCTTGGGCTTATTGACATTAAACTCCAAGGCCTTGCCCTAAGTGCTAAATGGATTGTCAAATTCTTGGAAGGCTCAAAAGCTTGACTTTTTTTGTTAAGAAATTGCATCCTTTAGGGAACTCCGCTTGGTAAGAAAGTGTGAAGAGGACTAGACCTTCAATCTCTCCTCCTCACACAGGTGGTCAAAATTAGAGGCATCTTTGTGGCCAAAATCATATGGAGAGCTTGGAAATTGCTCAAACCCTATCTCACCTGGGTTCGTAATGAATTTGGAAAAGGGCTTTCCATCAATTCTCACTCAGTTTGGTGGTCACCCATTGTATAATGCCGGAATGAACCTCTTGGAATAATTCCCAGATTCAGAAGTTGTTGTCCCTTTAAAAAAGTGATTCACAAAGTCAAAGATCTTTTCTGCAAAGAAGCCAAAAGTTGGTTACCTTGGGCTAGCATCAAACAAAAATTCTTTCTTAACAATGAAGATGCCATCCCAATATCTGAAATTCAAAATGCTATCCCGGATGAACACCTCCATAAAATTGGGGTTTCATATCCATTTTCTTGGTGGAGAGATTGGAACTAGCCAATTGCCACTCCTTTTTTGCTGGCACAAACTCTAGATTCGTTACAATTTATTAGTGGCTCATAAAATTCTCGTGGATTCGCTGAACCATCGGTGGAATTTTAAGCCAGGTCTGGTCAAGGAGATTTGACAAGCTTTGGAAAATTCCCACTGAGCCTAAGAAAGCTCAATTCCTCTAGTGCATTCTTTACTAAGGCCTCCTAGTTGGGGAACGACTGAAGCATATGGGAATTGCAAACCCTGTTTGCCTTGACTACCACCAAACTGAAACCATTAAGCACTTGTTTTGCTTTTGCACCTTTGCTTCCTTTGCGTGGTCTTGGATTCACTCCATGTTTTGACCTTTTCTTCCAGAGCCCTTTATCTGGAAAACGGCCCTACTTGGGGACTCAACCATGCTTCTTGCAAAATACAACCACATTTGGCAATTGTTCAGAAATGATATTCTTTTTCAAATCCGGAAAGATAAAAATTATGTTAATTTTAATCATATGCATATGGACATTTTTTTTTTCTGTTTTTAATAAAGTTTCTGTTATTGCAAATGTGTTACTTTAGATCCACGTCCAGGCAAAGAAAGTTTGCTTGGAGGTGGAGCATTTATAGACGCTCATCGACCATTGGGGCAATGCGCCCTGCGTGGTCAGCTGTGAACTACCATATCACTCATGACAATGCTTTCCTCCTCGGTGTTGTGGCTGAAGTCTTTCGTGTTGCCGCTCTTGAAGTAGACGTGGGAGTTTTAGTCGCGTGTCTTGACCTCCCTTTCGCGGGGGTGGCAGGAGGCAGAATTTCGACTGCTTTGGTGGTGATGGGGCTGCTGATAGTGCTCGTGGTGCTGGAGGCAGTAGTGGATGGGTTCCCCCTAGTGGCAATGATGACAACGATGAATCTGACGTTGACATTTGGGGTGCCACCCCTTATGAGAAATTTCCTCACCTTGCTTTGGCCACTTCCCCCAAGTAGGATGACAAAGATGAGACTTAAGATGGCTGGTAAGGTACCCCAAATCAAGAGGCTTATGATGTTGGTGTTCCTAGATGGGGTGGCAAACCAAAAAAATCTCCACCACGTCCTCCTCCAACCACCATATTTGCTACTGTTGCATTATTTTTATGTGCTCTTTGTTTATTGCTCCTTTTTTGTTGAACAATCTCTATTGATATGATATTTTTGTGACTGACCTAGCCCACGTGCTAGTCTATCTCGAAGTTGATTCGATGTGGCACTTTGAGGTGTGCTTCCATACCACCCATTTTTTTTATGATTAGTGTTGTTTCCCATAATCTTCATGCTTCCTTTTTCTGCACTTGGTATATGTGTTTCTTGTTTTGCCTTCAAATCCTTTTATTTGGTGGAGAAACCAAGTGCTCATTTGATTTTCTGCCTATTCAAAGCAGCAAGGTCTTTGGGAGTTTTGAAGTAAAGGAGGCAGTAAGTAATTTGACGTGTTATCGGAGCAATCAATTGCTTTTGCAGAGTATGAGTATCGGGTGTAAAATGTTAATTTTCCCCGGTACCTGAGGAAGGGATATATTTTGGAAACCGTGAAAGCATCATGAAGTGTATTCTAATTTTCTTCGACATTCTTGCAGAACGCGGATTAGGTTTTCAAGCTCGTGATATGAAAGAAAACATAAATCAATTCCCAAAGGAAAAAGTAGCGATGTCAAAGTATGCCTTTTGACTGAGAATATGTAAATTGATGGTTTGACCCCAAGGCTCGAAGAGGTATATGTGACTAGCTTGCAATGTGGTTGGATTTTCGGAACCCAGAATTAAGTTTACATTTTTCCTTACTTGGAAATGTTTTAAGTTCCCGCCGTGGGCTCGGGTACTCAGTTGCGTAATGGGTTCATGTTTGGTGTGTATTTATGGTTGCTCTGACATGTATTCAAAGGAAGGAGAAGTAATTAGTCCTTTCCATTTGAAAAACCTGAGGGTGATTCAGTAGTGAGCGACCGGATTTCTCCTGCAGGATAGTTTGTAGTTGTGTGAAATGTATGTATGCAGTAGTGGACATTATGCGAAGGGATTAATTGTGTGGGTTTGTTTATGGTGTAGTGCAAGTAAATATTAAGTGGATGATGTGTCTCAGTGGTGCTCAAAAAGAAGAAGGAAAAGACATGTCGTACAATAACGAAGAAAATGAACAATTTAGAATGATATGCACTGTAAACAAAATGGGGGTTCTATTATAGGGGCCCCTACCCTTGAAAAATATATATATATATACACACAAAATGGTGAAAATACAAAGGATTATGTTGCAAATACAAAAAATAAATTTCAACATTCATTACTTTGGCTGGGAGGGTTAGCACGCATTTCAGCAGTTGGTCCGTGCGATGTATGAAATCCTCATGGGCCACATCACTGAAAACAAACTGGACATCCCTAGCCACGCTCTGCGACATTCCCTTTTCCAGCAATTCGGGGATTCCTAGCCATAGTCCATTTAGAATTTGGGTAAAATCCCTTTTCTTCTCGAGTGAGTTTAGCCACTCGCAGAGAGAGAGTCCTCCCCTTACGTTTGCTTTAGTCCTCTAAATGGTGGAAAGCCGAGCCGCGAAAATTTGTGCTACTTCGTTGGAAAGATCATCAAGGACAATTTTTTGCTTCCTAAAAAGAGAATCCTGTGTACCCACCACGACTTGGACTTCATCTAGGGAAGCTTTAAGTGCCGAAATCCACCTCTCTGTCTCGTCTGTATGAGGTCCTGGAAGTAATTTTTCTTTCTCTGGTACACACATCGGGGTTGAAACAGGAAGCTTTATCTCTAGTAAGGGGGGAGCATAGTAAGGTTTGTACATGTGCTAGTGATCATTGTGGATGTGAGGGAAGTGATGAGACCAATGGTTTTTTAAACGTCCCATGCTTAGATGACACTTAGGACAAATTATATGAAAGTGAAGGGTTTGGAATATAGGAAATGAAGCACACATTTCAGCCAACCAATTCAAGAAGAAAAAAATTAGGGCTTCTTGGGAGGAGCTATATGAAGGATTAGCCTAGACGTTGGGCACATTGAAAACATTTTTGACAAAGGCTTCGTTGGGACCTGTAAGTTGGAAGAATTCACCCAGGTTGGTAAGTTCTTCTCTGGTGGGATTTAATCCTAAAGTCAAAAAGGCCATGACAGAAGGGTTATTGGTGGAAGAAGAATTCAAGAGGCTCTGTAAAATTCAAATGGTAAAATTACGACCTATAAATCCACGTTTAATTAGGCATGTTTCTTTGGATGATGTTTCTTGAGAAATCATGTCGCCATAAATGTCATATCTTTTTTGGATTGGCAGGCACAAGTGGAATTTAAATCAATATTAAGTATTCATTTGAAGTGTGTCACCAGAGGATGAATAAATGTCCATGCCTCTAAATAAAAGTCTTGTCTATTTAATATGTTTGTCAGGTCACATTTACTCTCATGTAGAAAATTTGATCTTAAATAAACGTGACGTGGAAAATTGTTGGCTAGATTTTCTGCATAGCTGAAAACCTAGGTAGTCATGAGATAAATCTCCCTCATTTACCGGTGAGTGGCTTCCTGTGTAAGATTTTGTCAGTTTATATATATCCTAATATCTATTTTTGTGTATTACTTTAAACCGTGTAACTCATGAACCATAACTATATGGTTCTGCAGCAAGTAAGCAGCTGTAAAAAGAAAGGAAGAATATACAGAAAGAGGAAAATAATAGGAAAATGGAAGAAAGTAGAGAGGATGTTGCAACCCAAGCAATAGTTTACAGAGTTGATTGCATTGACATAGATTAAAACAAAATATAATCATTAAGCATAGAATTCAAAGCAAAGGAAACTTTCAGATCTAGATCTAAAATAACACAAAGTTTATTAACAAATCTAGAAATAAAGTAAGAAGCAAAATGCACCATTTACACAAAGTTCTCCGGAAATCTCTTTTATATTCCTCAGCTTACAAAAATAAGGGGTTTCATCTCAAAGTCTAGAACACAAGAATGCTGATTACAAATTCTGATCCTTTAACGCATAGGTTCTTCCTCTACTTATAGCATATAGAGGGGAAATGGGTAAGTGCACGAATTTGGGGGGCCAAAAAGTGGACAAAAACCCAAAAACAGACGAAATGCTTACACTTTTTTCTAAACCGCACTCACATTTTAATTTTTTTGGCTCGGTAATCACCGAACCTATAACACGTACGCATTTTAAAGACGCATACGCATGTTGAGTAATATGGACCATGTATATGTGTTTTGGTGTTTTATACTTATAAAAATAAATGTTAAGTATAAGAAATAAAAAATATATATATTAAATTTATTTTAGTAAATATAAGCAATTAGGGTCACTCTGCACCTTATGGAAGTGGTCTCGTAGCTCCAACAGTTATAATCTAGAAGATAGTTTTTCAAAATCTAATCTGGTCAGTACTTACTCATTTTCAGGATTTCAGCAAACGACCTAAAACTTTCAGGGCATATATATTGTAGTCGGTCTTTGTTTTGGGAAAGCATATAGTCATTTTTAGGTTTTTTGACCTTCTAAAATGGATTTTGGCCCTACCACTACTTGAATTGGTACTAATTTTTAAATTTGGTCCATAATTCACTTTAGTGACCATGAATTAACTCTATGATGTTTGTCTACTTCTTACTAAAAAGAGATCCTCACTTTGTAGATAGAGGATTGTTCCCTGAATGGGATTCCTGTCCTATGGCCAAAATGAGGTGATTGTAATGTGCCTCCTCCTTAAGGTGTGATAACACTACTAGGTGTTGAATGAGTTGTTACGAATAGTACCAAGTGAATTGCATCAAGTGAACTCAGATGATTGCTCATTCTTAGAAACATGGTGCTCCATATAAAGATCATCCCCTCACCTTTCCTAGCTCTAAAAGCATCCTTTCATGGAATCAAATTCATGATTCTCATACATGCTTTTTCTCATATGTCTCTTATGGAGACAAACGATGCCTTAATACTTCACAAATAATGGTCCTTGATAACTCGGTGACATGACTAGCTCATTTTAGCTTGTTCTGAAGGGTGTTCAATTAACTACAAAATGGCCAAAAATGCCTTTTTAGGCCTTCAAAGGAAGTAGTCTCTCATAAAAACTAAATGAGTCGATCGATCACCTTAAACACTATTCCCTACACACTGAAACACACTGAATGATCTTTTTAGGACTTTCCTTTGGGTGAGGGTTTATGATTTAGGGTTTAGGGCTCAGGGTTTAGGGTTTAGGGCTAAGGGTTTAGGACTCAAGGTTTAGAGTTTAGGGTTTAAGGTTTAGTGTTTAAGGCTCATAGTTCAGATTTTAGGGTTTAGGGTTTAGGGCTCAGGGCTTAGGGTTCATGGTTTAGGGTTTATGGTTTAGGGTTTAGAGTTTAGGGTTTATGGTTAAGGGTTAAGGGTTTTAAGGGTTTAGGGTTTATGGCTCAAGGTTCAAGGTTTAGGGTTTAGGGGTCAAGGTTGAGGGTTTAGGGTTTATGGCTCAAGGTTCAGGGTTTAGGGTTTAGGGATCAGGGTTGAGGGTTTAGGGTTTAGGGTTGAGAGTTGAGGTTTTAGGGTTCAGGGTTTAGTTTTTAGGGTTTAGGGTTGAGGGTTTATGTTTGAGGGTTCAAGGTTTAGGGTTTTGGCTTAGGGCTTATGGCTTAGGGCCTAGGGTTTAGGGCTTAGGGTTTAGGGTTTAGGGCTCAAGGTTTAGGGTTTAGGGTTCAGGTTTAGGGTTTAGGGTTTAGGGTTTAGGGTTTAGGGTTTAGGGTTTAGGGCTTAGAGGTTTAGGGTTTAGGGCTTAGGTTTTAGGGTTTAGGGTTTAGGGCTTTTAGGGTTTAGGGTTTATTTAGGGTTTAGGTTTAGGGTTCAGGGTTCAGGGTTCAGGGTTGAGGTTTAGGGTTTAGGGGTTTAGGGTTTAGGGTTGAGGGTTTAGGGTTTAGGGTTTAGGGTTGAGGGTTTAGGAGTTAGGGTTTAAGGTTTAAAGGTTCAAGGTTTAGGGTTTAGGGCTTATGGCTTAGGGCCTAGGGTTTAGGGTTTAGGGCTCAGGGTTTAGGGTTTAGGGGTTTAGGGTTTAGGGTTTATTTTAGGGTTCAGGGTTTAGGGCTTAGGGTTTATGGTTTTAGGGTTTAGGGCTCAGGGTTTAAGGTTTAGGGTTTACGGTTTAGGGTTTAGGAGTAGGGTTTAAGGTTTAGGGTTTCAGGGTTTAGGGCTTAAAGGTTTAGGGTTTAGGGCTTAGGGTTTAGGGTTTAGGGGTTAGGGTTTAGGGTTTAGGGTTAGGGTTTAAGGCTCATGGATTAGGGTTTCAGTCACAGTAATTTAGGTCTTACCCATTCTTAGTTCAAGACAAAGAGTATTCAACTAAAAAAGGTTTCTAGGGAACATTCAAGGGAGTTTTTGATGGGAGGGAAATTTATGGGTTCACTAATGGTGTCTTACCCATTCTTATTAGGGTTTCAACTGAAAAAGGGTTCATCGAGGAGATTCATCAAAATTTGGTCTTTCATCTGGATTTTTGAAGGAGGGAAATGCCCACCGGCTCATAAACAAGGTAGTTGTAAAAGTTTAATGATGGTTCTAGGCACAAGACTAGGAAATATGGTCCTAAGATATTCAAAAAATGAACTCACTCATGAGACCTTTATATGAGGTTTAGGGGTTAGAGCTTAGGGTTTATTTAGTTTAGGGTTTACGAGGTTTAGGGTTTAGGTTCAGGGTTAGGGTTTAGGGTTTAGGGTTCAGGTTTTAGTGTTCAGAGTTTAAGGTTTAGGGTTTAGGGTTTAGGTCTTTAAGGGTTTAGGGTTTAGGTGCTTTAGGGTTTAGGTTTAGGGTTTAGGGTTTAGGGTTTAGGGTTTATGATTTAGGGTTTTTTATGGGTTTAGGGTTTAGGGTTTAGGGACCTTTAGGATTTAACATTTAGGCCTTAAGGTTTAGGGTTTAGGGGCCTTTAGGATTTAACATTTAGGCTCAGGGCTCAGGGCTTAGGTTTAGGGTTTAGGGGTTAGGGTGCATGGTTTAAGGTTTACAACTCAGGGTTCGGGTTCAGAGTTATGGGTTTAAGGTTTAGGGGTTAGTTATGGGTTTAAGGTTTAGGGGTTAGAGATCAGGGCTCTAGATTTAGGGTTTAGGGCTCAGGGTTTAAGGTTTAGGGTTTAGGGCTCAAGGATTAGGGTGTAGGGTTCAAGGCTTAAGGTTTAGGGTTTATGGTTTAGGGATTAGGGTTTAGGGTTCATGGTTCATGGTTTATGGCTTAAGGTTTGGGGTTCAGAGTTACTAGTTTAAGGTTTGGGGGTTAGAGCTCAGGGCTCTGGATTTAGTATTTAGGGTTTAGGGCTTAGGGCTCAGGGTTTAGGGTCTAGGGTCAAGGGTTTAGGGTTATGGGTTTAGGGTTTAGGTTTTAGGGTTTAGTATTTAGTGTTTAGGGTTTAGGATTTATTATTTTGGTTTTAGGGTTTAGGGTTTATAGTTTAGGGTTTAGGTCTCATGGTTGAGGGTTAAGGGTTTAGGTCACAGAGTTCAGGGTTCATCGAATTTGTAGGCAGAACATTCAAAGAGAGTCATCAAAATTTGATGTCTTTCATCTGTTGATATTTTGAAGGAGGGAAATGTCATATTCCTGACTGTCCAATCCTTCCAAAGACCCCAGTAGTCCTCAATCCTTGGATGTACAGGGAGACACTGTTACTTGGCTTCCATTTATAATGATAGAGATATTTGTAAATTCGTGTTATGACCTCTAAATCTATATGAATTTCAAGTTGCTTGGAAATCACATCACACCCTTCACTAGGATTGATGACTACCCCTATCTTTTTGTTCAGGGGATTTTGAAAACATCCATGGGTTTATCATATAAGGAATTATCAATGAATGGAAGGTCACTAAGTCGTAGGCCAGGTAACTCCCATTTAGAACTAAACAAGAAAGATTTACTAGGCGATTGATAACCCCTTAGTGTTCTTAGCCATTCCCCTGTTTCTATGCTTATTTTGAACACTTCAGGAAGTTCTGTCAAATTTACTATCCATTCCAGTAGAACACTTGAACTTTATCTTTCTCCGGAGGAGAGGATACTACAGGAAATTCAATTATGATCCTACACCTCTGCATTGATATATTCTCTATGTTTCTTTT
This sequence comes from Taxus chinensis, assembly GCA_019776745.2. Classification (NCBI taxonomy): domain Eukaryota; kingdom Viridiplantae; phylum Streptophyta; class Pinopsida; order Cupressales; family Taxaceae; genus Taxus; species Taxus chinensis. The sequence continues at coordinate 294,908,483 of CM034147.1, read as the reverse complement.
GTTTCCTTTAAGATTAATTTTTTTGTTGTGATGGTTATTTTTTCCAGCTTCCAATGGGTCATCCTGGCTTGCATAATACCATACATGGAAATATGAGAAATGTGAAATTTGTTTCAGAGTGTGAATAAATTTACATTCAAGAGTGCAAGTATATGTGGGGAGAAACAAGTTTGGAAGAGATGTGTAATATATGCATTACAAGGCACAAGGTAGATGTCATATCCATTTAGTTACTTGTCCCACCTCTCATAAACAAGGTAGTTCTATAAGCAGACTCAATGATGGTTCTAGGCATGAGACTAGGAAATATTGATGAAATATGGTTTGGGGTTTAGGGTTTAGGGTTTAGGGTTCATGGTTCAAGGTTTAAGGTTTAGGGTTTAGGGTTCAGGGTTCAAGGTTTAGGGTTATGGTTTAGGATTTAGGTTTTAGGTTTAGGGTTTAGGGTTTAGTGTTTATGGTTAGGGTTTACGGATCAAGGTTAAGGATTTAGGGTTTAAGGTTTAGGGTTTAGGGTTTCGGGTTAAGGATTTAGTGTTTAGGGATAAGGGTTTATGGTTTACGGTTTAGGTTTTAGGGTTTATGGTTCAGGGTTTAGGGTTTAGGGTTTAGGATTTAATGTTTAGGGATTAAGGTTTAGGGTTTATGGTTTAGGGCTTTATGGTTTAGGGTTTAGGGTTTAGGGTTTAGGTTTTAGGGCTTAGGGCTTAGGGTATATGGTCTAGGGTTTAGGGTTTAGATTTTAGGGCTCAGGGATAAGGGTGTAGGGTTCAAGGCTTAGGGTTTAGGGTTTAGGATTCAATGTTTAAGGTTTAGGGTTTAGGGGTCAGGGTTTAGGGTTTAGGATTTAGTTTTTATGGGTTTAGTTTAGGGTTTAGCATTTAGGGCTCATGGTTCATGGTTTAGGGTTTAGGGTTTAGGGCTTATGGCTTAGGGTTTAGGGCTTAAGGCTCAGGGTTTAGGGCTCACGGGTAAGGGCTGAATGTTTAAGGTTTAGGGTTTAGGGTTTAGGTTTTAGGGTCTAGGGATCATGGTTAAAGGTTTAGGGTTTAGGGTTTAGGGCTCAAGGTTTACAATTTAGTGTTTAGGTTTATGGCCTATGGTTTAGGGTTTCGATTGTAGAAGTTAAACGCTAAAATATTTAGGTTGAATGCTGAAATCCTGAAAAATTACCTATGTACTGACCAGATTATACTTTAAAAAACTATCTCCTAAACCATGACTCATGGAGCTGTGAGACTAATTCCATAAGGTGCAGAGTGACCCTAATTTCTTATATTTACATAAATAAATTTAAAGTATAAGAAATAATAAAATATAAATAAAATAATATACTTAAACATTTATTTATGTAAATAGAAGCATGTCAAAAGCATACATAATGTTTATACTACACAGAACGCATACGCGTTATGTAACGCGTACGCATTTTGTGTTTTCTCTTTTCCCAAGCCATGCCTCAAGGCTTGGGATCTAGTTTGGATCCCCAAGCCTGAGGCATGGACCTGCACAAACACAACAAACAACGTGTTTTTACAAGAAAATGTAAAAATGCCACTTCCTCTATGATAAATCAAAATAAAACAATCGATCCATTTTTAAAAAATTATACCACGACGTAGAGCAGAGTCTCTTCTTTCTAAAAACATAATTTTTCAAATTTTCTGACTAATATAAGGTTTCCATATTATTTATTTTCTAACTATGCCTTTTTATAGCTATTTTTTGAAGTGTAAATATGTCTATCTTTCATGGTGTATCTTTTTTTTGGGTGATCAAATTTTAAAAAAAAATTATACTAGCCCAAACTAGGCATAATTCTATACATATTCAAAAAAAAAATCTAATTTTCAATATTTTTTGAGGTAGTTAGGGGGGGGGGGGGGGGGGGGGCACGGTCGGAGCTCCGTTATTTTTCAAAACATAAAATTTTTGTACTAGAAAAATCATAAATAAAAAAATATTCGCTAAAAAAATCTAAAAAAAATGGAGCCCAAACTAGATGCTCCTAGCTATCTTTCTACCAAAGGGTTTTCAAAAATACTAAATGGTGCTCAAAAAATGGTGGGGGGCACGAAAGTCACTCTATTATGTTTTTTAACAAAAATAGGAGCATCTGTTGGTATTTTAGTTGTTTGACCCACTTAAACTTATCTGTTTTCAATAAAATTTAGTAGCTTAGAAACTAGACTCAAAATTCTACGATTCATATTTCTACAACATCTTCCAATTTTGAGTGTAACTATTTCAAAAAACTCATACAAGTTGAAGTTTTTTTTTTTTTTTTTTTTTTTTTTTTTTTCAGAAAAATGCATCCACTTAGTCCTGAATTGCAACAATCCTTTGCTCAAAACTTCGATGATCACTTCCACCTCCTTCAAACTAGGACCAAAATTCTTAAAGTCTGATTGCAATGTTACCAACTTATTGATTGAATTCATCATGAAAGGCCTAACAACTTCATCAATCCTCTCTTGAATCATCAGAAGAGAGCCTTCCAGGGAATCAAGCAATTTGTTGGGAATGGTCCTTTTATATGAAGAAATGTTCCCAACCACTTCCTCGTTGGTGAAAGCAATGACATTGCCTGACAATGATGATACCATACTCTTGAGCGTTGACATTCTTTTCAACATGATTATGAAGATATCCAAATGAAAAGAGACCATAAATTCAAGTTGCTTCCCCTTTTCAACTGATCCATTAGGAAAAATTTGTTCTGAAATCAAAACCTCCTTCGACAACTTATTTATCTTGACCAAAGTGCCCATGTTACTTTCAACCACTGTATTTATATCTATCGTGCTTGTCACTAATTACTTCAGCTAAACTAATGCATCCTTCATAACCTTTAAACGAGCTGGCACCTCCCTGAGCTATATAGAAGCTTGGTGAATGATTAGGCTCTTCCATTCATCGATAGCTCTAACTTGGTTACCTGCATTTTTCTGCTTCCTGCAATCAGATGAGTACTCACCTGCTCATGTGCTAAAATTGGCTGAGAGAAAGGTTTGGAAACCTTAGTAATGATCTCGCAAACTGGGAAACCTACTTTTGAAGTTCAGTTTTTTTTTCCTTCTCTTTGTCAAGCTTAAGGAATAAAGCATTTATCAGTGTCTACGTGTCTTGCTTTAATCCTTTAGTAGTGGTTTGACCTATCGACACTTTGGTCACTGTTATATCTACTACCATAAGCTCACTCTTCTAATTTCCTTCTATCGAAACTGATACCTCAGCAAAAATTTTCCTTGATTCTTCAATAATCAACCTTGAAGTCACCTTAGAAAATTTATGCCTTCTGTCTTTTTTGCCCAAACTCAAGAGTAGCTGCAAGATTGACTGTGAGGCCAACCAATTTGAGAAATTACTTCTTGGAGAATGAGAAGTCGTTGAATGCGCCACCATCTTGTGCTCTGGTTCCTCTCCATCTAAAATTGCTACGGTGTTTTGACTGCTGTCTTCTAAATTGTAAAAAGACAATGCTCTTTCACTTTCTGCCATCTGCAACTTTAGTGTTTCTTCAGGAAGAGGTAAAGATCAGAGTGGATGAGGAGAGAAAAAAATGTTGCTAGATTCAAAAGAGGAATGACAATATCTTGCTGAGGTTCACAGGTTGGTGAAGTGTGGTGAGTTGACACTGGAGAATTCGGAACTAGCACCATAGCCATAGAAGTGACCTTTTCCTGTGTATGATACTTTTTATGCACTTTAAGCTTTTTAGGCCTTCTGCTGATTTATCCCTCGTGCTTCCTTTTGATGGAGTCTCCTACACTGAGGTTTCCTGTGATCTGATTCATCAAAGCTTCATCAAGGTAATATCCCTTTTTAGCAACTAGTTCGAGGTGTTGACCAGAACCACAACAGATCTTTCCTCAATCGTGTGGCAGCCACCAATTTTTTCCTGAAGAGCAGTTATATCCCCTCCCATTTGGTGGTATGAGTCAAGTAACATAGGCCCATCATATATGAGATCCATAGGTATCCGTGTTAATCCATAATCAAACACTTGTTGCACCGATAACCTACTGAATTCTTTCTTTCTGACTTCGTACTTGCTTCTGTATTTCATCCAGAAGTCTTCTAACGAAGGCACATGCGAGTATTCCTAGAAGATTGTCTTCCTTGCTACCCCATATGGATCGAAGTTCAGCTGTGCTAGGAAGAACTCATGCTCACACTCAAATAACATCTCAACTTCAATTCCTCTGGCTTTATGAATGCTCTAGCAACTATAATAGCCCACTGTGATCGGAAAGAAGCCTGTAGACTTGTGCCACTTTGATTGTAGGTCATACATCTCTATGAGCTGTCTACACAACTCCATGATGACCAATTTTTTGCTTGGATATTTGGGAAACTTGATTGGTTCTCCTGAAAATCCAGTTACCCTGAGGTATGTAAAGTCTACAAACTGGATGAAGATATAACCATTCTGGGATACAACTTCCCAAGCTTCTTTTCTCACCCTGTTGGTCTTCAGATCACTTTTCAACTTGAAAATTAATTCGTAGAAGAATCCATCGTTGACCACCTTGTAATATTCATTGCATTCAGGAACATTCAGCTGTGGGTAGCACTCAAAAATAGGATCCTTTGAGAGTACACCCCGTCTATCCAGCTTGGAAAAGATACCCTGCGAGGCTGCTGCATATACTAGGTAGGAAGTCATCTTGAAGCTGTATGTCTACCTCACACTTTGGAGCTGCTCACTGATGTTGTCACTGATAATCTCTGCCCAATTGATTATTGAATTTGCTTTGTTGATGTCAATGGTCCTGATGAAGACATACATCCATGAGCAGATGTTGTGAGTGTTAGCTTCTCCATTTATCCTGCATAGAAATTTGGTAATATCATCCACTTCATGCACTATATTGGATCATGGAAGAATCCTCGGGAAATTCGATGGAGATCTAGGATTCTTCATATACCTGATGTTCATTATGCCCACATAGTCTACTTTTTTCTTCTCCCATCTGTTGCCGGCATCCAACATGCTGATTGTAGTTGTCACCGGTTGTGTTGGAATCTTCAGAAAATAATTGATAAATTGTGCGTCCAGCTGAATTATTGTATTTCCCGCAACATCTCAGATTGATCTGGATAGTGGATGGTATGACCTTGCACACTCCATGACGAATTTAGGAAACTGAGTTGTGACTGGGAATGCTGAGGCTCAAATGATTCCACTGCTCTTTACTGCCCACATGAGAGATGTCTTTCCAACCCTAGATTTGTTAATCAATTCAGAGAGGGGTTCGGGGCCTAGATCCGTATCACCAATATCAAAAAATCTGGAAGTAATGCATGATTCCGTTGATCCTTCTCTTTCATCCCGCTTCATCATGGCCGAAGCAATCTTTATCTGAGCAACTCTTTTTCTTTTTATTATGTCAGAATTCTTTGCAATTGGTGTAGATCTGGGAATTTCTTTAGATTTAGAAGATATATTCAATGTATCTGACATTTATTTGAGCTCCCTTTCACTTATATAAGCACATGTAATGAAAACCTGCAATTAATTCAGACAAAGACGGAATCGAAAGCATGAACACTTGATTTTCATCACAAAAATCTACATATATAGCCTGCATCCCTAAAATTTGAGGCTTTGCTTGCATGTAAAACAAGCATAAGTATTTTTAACTTCACTTGGGCACTTATACTAACATGTATATAATTAACAAGGCTTAAATTAAGATCCTCCAACCCTATGTGCCAAACTTTGAAGCTTTTCGACAATGAAAAACACTTTTTAATTCAAAAATCCTCCTTCCTTGTGCGCCAAAACTGTCCGGGCTGAAATCCTTTGCTAAAAGTATTAATTACTTCTTTACGATGGCAGCCCATGCTTATATAACTCTCAGTATTCTATTTTTAATAATTTCCCCTCCTATTCCTAACAATTAATTAATAAACAAACATGTTTATTCATCTAACTTGGGCTCCTAATTTTACATGTTGCTGGATGCCATTAAATAAATTTATTTTATTTATTTAAAACATGCTTCCTTCAATTCTCTTTGACTTAACATCATGCATTAACCTTCTATTTATCCATGGCGCCAAAATTAGGAATAAAAGCAATTAATAAATGCCATTAAAAGCATTATTTAATGGCCAAAGGGGTCACACTTTTTAGCATGGGTGATTTCTAAATTTAAGAAGTCAAATTTGATGGGATTATTCACCCTGCACTGCAGCTCTAAAAATCCCTTCATTCACTTAAGTTGTTTGACTTCTATAATGAGAATTTTTACTCTGCAAGGAAGGTAATAAATTCCCACCTGCGTGATGCTTCTAATTTTCCCACTGCAGCTTAAGTGACTTTCTAAAAAGTGCGACTTGCATTAAAATTAGCCCTCTTTAAAAAAGTGTGACTTGTTTGGGTGAATAAAAACTTATGATGGGAAAAGTTAGCCCGCTCGCCAGGTAGAAATTTCCCATCGGTGTTTTAAGTGATTTTTTCTTTATTTTATAGTGGGAATTTTTACCCTGCAAGGCAGGTAAGAAATTCCTGCCTGCCTACCGCCTCTAATTTTCCCATTGCAGCTTAAGTGACTTTGACTTCATGGGAATTTTCACCCTTCAAGGCAGGTAATAAATTCCCATCTGCCTGTAGCTACCAAAAATCCCATTGCAGCTTACACTCATTAATTCTAGAATATGTGACTTGCCTGGGAGAGACTTTTTTGTGCATGACTTCATCAATTTTTGTTAGCAGTTTGCATTTTGAGGCTAATTCCTTCTAGTGCTGTGTTGGTAGATGATCTCTAGATGCTTCAGGAAATTAAAAAGACTATACTGGCGAAATAATTGACCTAGGGGAATTTCATAGAGAAGTCGAGGAGAAAACTGAAGAAAAACACAAAAGAAATAAATAAAAGTGAAAAACGTTGCCAGAAGTTGCTGGCAATGCCCGGGATTCATTCCTGGTGAAAAACCCTAATGAGACGAGTGAATACTGGCATGCAAAATTGCAACAGGACTCAACTGGAGCACAATTTACTTCAAACGAGGCACTATTTATTCAATAAATAATTAAATAAAAATTTCCCGCAGAAAAAACTTGGTGGAGGGTTAAAACGAGTTTGGGAATTTCGGTATTTGTCGAAATTGGCTCATATGATACACTGGGAATATCCTAACATAATACAAACATATTCTGGCAATAAAAACACAAAAGACCCGTTATTTTAAAAGTTTATATTTTTTCAAGTGGGTAGTCCCAGATTTTAGAGTGAAATCTGGGGACACCAAAAATATTTTGCCTTGTCACGCTGGCATGATGGTGACAGGTTGGTAGTGAGAAAAGTTGAAGGTCGTCTTGGAGGAATATTCCCTATTATTCCTTGGCAGCCCTGAAGGATGGCTTGAGCATGAATGAATGGAGAATATGATTGGGATATTCCATAAAACCCTTGAGCAGATAAGGTTGTATAAGAAGGAAAAAAGGGTTTTAGAGAAGAGGATGGATCCTTTGAAGGGCGAGGCCTTTGGAGGAGTGGAGGAGCTCACTGGGAGTGCTTCACGAGGAGTTGGAAGTATGTATTCATTGTAGGAATTCAAACCCCCTTTTTTGTGTAAGAATTGTTGCACTTTCTATTTATTTGAAGTTCGTATCAAGGTAGTTACAGATATACACCCACTGACAAGATTTGAGAGCATGTTTATATGTCTCCCTTGTTTCTTTTCTAAAATAAATGGGTTTTTCTCAAACGATGTGCAACAATTAATGTCATGCTCTATTATACAGTGATTTAGAGGTAGAATGATGTGTGTTTTCCTTTTGAATCTCGTATGGATTATAACTGGAAACTATATGTTAACACTTTGCAATGGTGCTTTAGTTTTGATGGTAAAAAATGAAACCCTGAAGGGGTGCTTCGGGGTATTATTTTCGATCCTGTAAAATTCCTTTCTAATCTACTAAATAAGGTGATTTATTTATGTGTCTTGGGGGTCCCTTACTTTTAGAATTATCAGTGTAATCTACATGTAGGTGTTTCAGTCTTAGGGGTCCTAAGTTGGATCATTAGGGATTTGGGTCATTTGTCTTCTTGGAGGTTCCCTGCTACAAATTTCCCCTTGGAAAACTCTCCTTATATTACTACTATGTCATGAAATGATGAAAGTGTCATGGTGTGATGGCTGACATATCTATCAAATCCCTTACCCCATTTTATATATGAGCCTTTCTCCTCTGTAAATCCATCCCCACCTTATAATCTCTCGAATACTTTTTCTAGTGTACCATTCCAAAAATTCCCACAAAATTTGTATGAAAACAACATCTCACAAGAAATTTGTGGGTGGAACACAATCATTTTATACATCCCGAGTGTGTTTAGATTTGTCTTTAGCAGCCCGTGCTGAAGTTCCCATGTGCATGCAGTGCTTCGTGACCAATTTTTTGAGTGAGTGCTGCATCTGATGGCTATGCCTGTACTTCGATTTGTTTTCCCTATTAGACTCAAGACTCATCCCCAATTCCTCACTCTTTTCTCAAACCCATCAGGCTGCACCTCAGGTCCTCTCACCCTGGTTTAGGTAGAGTCAAAAGTAGTAGGGTGATCAGCCACACCCTTTTTTAAGGTGCCTCCCCGTCACTCCCAGAGAGAGATAGAGAGTGGTTGGGTGAAGTAGAAGAGGACCCCATCCCCAGAAACAAAAGAAAACACATGTGGGTCCCCTCCTCTCACCTTGTTCCCTGTGCCTCTATCCCTCTCTTCCCCTGGGGGTGGACATCTGAGAGCCAACACCTGATTGGTGCTATTGTCGGGGACAATGCAATATTCGATGGGATTCCCAGTTTGGCTCTTGAATTTCAGATTTTAGTGATCCCAGGGTTAGGGTATCAAGATTGTTTTCATTCGATGCTTGAAAGAATATTCAATTTTTCGGAGCTAGGATTATGGTGGCAAATTCATTTTCATATGATTGGAACAAGCCAATGTTAGTCATAAATGTATTTTGCCGATGGTTCATAGGTGTGGGTTTATAATAATATCAAATAATTGATGTCATATTTATTATGAGGAATGTGAGATTGATCAATTCTTGTTCGAATTTAGGAAATCTGTCCTTAGAAACTTACAATGATTGTATGACATGCCTTGTTTGTAAGGATCCTTTTAGATCAAGTGAATTTAGGTCTATGGATTTCAAGGGAATGCCAGGGTACCCAAATAAGATCCTTAATGGAGTCAGGCTCAGGTTACCTAATTTTTAGAGGTATGAAAATGTGCATGCAGAGCAATACCTTGGTTTATTTGAATAAGGTATACATGAATATGAGATAACATTTGAAGATATGTTTATGAAATTATTCGTGCACACATTGAAATAAGATGATAGAGACCGGTTCAATTCCTTACCTCAAAGTTTGTTACACTCATGGGATGAATTGATGACATCATTTATCAATTAGTTTGGTGATGATCCCTATCTATTTTCTCCCGAGGATAGTGGCAATCCAAGAAATCTAGTTGATAAAGGAAAAGCTCTGATCTTTAGGGATGAGGTAGTTGAAATCAGTGGAAACCCTTTGGTATAAACAAGTTATCTAAGAGCGATGCCAAAATAGTTGGTAAAGTTGAAGACTCATGTGATATAGCTTTGGTGTGTAATAGGAGTAAGTGGAGTGAAGAATCAAAAAAATTGGAGGAGGTTTTCATGGATTGTAGTTTTACAAGTGATACTATATTATAAGTTCAATAGGACACCCATGCCAATCTCTGGTGTGATAAATGTTTTATGATGCATGTCACTTGTGGCCCAAATGGCTCTGTTGATATTCAAAAGACTAGTCTAAGTGCTGAAATGTATTGTACACTGGTTGATCAAATGGTTTATGGGAAAAGGATGTCCTTGACTAATATTTTGTGTACCAAAACTATAGGTGAATTTTGGGTGACCATTTTGGAATTATGTTGTTGTCCTGAAGGTGACAACATGGAATTGGATCAGGATCATGATGCTCTTGGTCATAAATTTATTCAGGTGAGAGATGTGATGATTTCCAAGTATGAAGGTTAGGTTCCTTCATCAGAAGATAAATGTTTGCTACTTGATGCATTGGTTGATATGGAAAGTAAGTGCCAGTTATGCCATAGATCATTAAGCGAGATTGTGTTGAGTTGTTCAAAGAAAAAGTAAGATAGTGGAATTAATTACAAATGAATGACTCGAACCCACAATCTGATCCTAGTTCTAGCGGGCTAGTTCCTATACTGAAGGTACCGCTATGGATTTTGTTGTGGATGATGATAGTGTTGAGTGCTTTCCATCAACTTCCGAAGGTCAAAATTGTGGTGCTGTGTCTTTTTCTTGTGGTGAGGTATTTTTCTGTTTTCCCAAAGAATCAGGTATAAATGTTGGCTCTCTATTATTTTTTGATGGGATATTTGAGCATGAGTCTTTACCGGAATTTCCAAGGTTACAACAAGGGAATCCGTGTCTCAACAGAGATATTTCATGGAAAGCAAGCCTTGTTTTTTTAGTTCAAGATGAGGAGTTGTTCTTTGAGGCAGATGCTTGCTTGTTGTTTGTTAAGAAAACTTAATGTAAAAAGAGCATATATTCTTCATGAACAAATGAAATGGGTAACATTGTGACTAATCTGAAAGGTAATGAATGTATTGATTATTATCTCAATGCTTTCTTTGACTTTAAGATAATTTTGTTGAATGGAGACTTGGCTGAACATGAACAATGGGAGTATATCGAGCATCTTGAAACGTGTATGATTTTTCTACAATCGTCATATTTTGAGATAAGTAAAGTATACGAAAGTCTTAGCTTGTACACTATGCCTGTTGAATACAATTTGTCTGTTATGGTGGTTAATGATTATTTAATTTTGGTTCTGAGTAAGTTGTGCGGTGGTGTACATGGGAAGTTGTTAAATTTTACTGCGGTAAGGATTACAAATTGTTTTCCTGACAAAATTTGGTTTGGATTCTCATGTTTATTGATTAAGGATATGGGCATTATGTGGGATCCAAGTGGTACTTAATGGAACTTTTTCGGGTCCTCTAGACCACATTGATTCATCTCTAAAATGTATAATTTTTGCTTATTTTTTTGGTTCCTATTTTATTCCTGTTGGTGATTTTGTTTGTTGGTGTTGTTTGCTCTCTTTGTGGTGTGCTACACTTGTGATTATTTTTTGGAATCTGTTTCCTAATGGATATGCATATGGCCTTATTCTCCCAGGATTGTTTTTGGTGTTCTTTGGAGACCTTTACGGGGATTCCATCCCTGAGATGGAGCTGGTGTTGGTGCCCATAATCGTCATGCTTCTTTTTTCTACACTTGATATATGTGTTTCTTGTTTTTCCCTTCAAATCCTTTTATTTGGCGGAGAAACCAAGTGATTGTTTGATTTTTTTCCTGTTCAAGGTAGTAAGGTCTTAGATGGTTTTGAAGTAAAGGAGGTAGTAAGTACTTTGACGTGTTATCAGAGTCATTGGTTTCTTTTACGGAGTATGAGTATCGGGTGCAAAATGATAATTTTCCTTGGTACTCAAGGAAAGGAAATATTTTGGAAACCATGAAAGCATCATGAAGTGTATTATGCTTTCTTTGACATTTGTCCAAAATGCAGGTTAGGTTTTCAAGCTTGTGATATGAAAGAAAACATAAATAAATTCCCAGAGGAAAAAATAACGATGTCAAAGTATGCCTTATGCCTGAGAATATGTAAATTGATGGTTTGATTTTGAGGTTCAAAGAGGTATGTGTGACTAGCTTCCAACGTGGTTGGCTTTTCAGAACCCGAAATTAAGTTTACATTTTGCCTTACTTGGAAATGTTTGAAGTTCCCGCCATGGGCTCGGGCACCCGATTGTGTAATGGGTTGATGTTTGGTGCATATTTATGGTTTCTCCAATGTGTATTAAAAGGAAATATAAGTACTTAGTCTTTTCCATTTGAAAAACCTGAGGGTGATTCAGTAGTGAGTGGCTGGATTTCTCCTGCAATATAGTTTGTACTTGTGTGAAATGTATGTATGTAGTTGTGGACGTTGTGCGAAGGGATTTATTGTGTGGGTTTTTTTATGGTGCAGTGAAAGTAAATATGAAGTGGATGATGTGTCTCAGTGGTGCTCAAACAGAAGAAGGAAAAGACATGTCATACAATAATGAAGAAAATGAACAATTTAGAAAGATATATGCTGTAAAAAAATGGGGGTTCTATTATAGGGGCCCTTGCCCTTGAATACACACACACACAAAATGGTGAAAATATAAAGGATTATGTTGCAAACAGAGAAATTAATTTTCAACATTCATTACTTCGCCTGGGAGGGTTGTCACATGTTTCAACAGTTGGTCCCTGCAATGTATGAAATCCTTGTGGGCCACAACACTGAAAATAATTTGGACATCCCCAGTCAGGCCCCGCAACATTACCTTTTCTAGTATTTCAGGGATTCCTACCCATGGTATATTTAGAATCTGGGTAAACTCCCTCATCTTCTTGAGTAAGTTCACCCACTCACAAAGATGGAGTCCTCCCCATACACATGCTTTAGTCCTCTGATTCATGGAAGGTTGAGCCGTGAAAATTTGCACTACTTTATTGGATGGATCATCAAGGAAAAATTTCCACTTCCTTGGAAGAGAAGCCTGGGTACCCACCGCGACCTGGACTTTAGTTAGGCAGATTTCAAGTGTTGAAAGCTGCTTCTCTATCTTGTCTGCATGAGGGCCTGGAAGTAGTTTTTATTTCTTTGGTACACACAACGGGGCCAAAACAAGAAGCTCTGTATCTAGTAAGGGGGAGAATAGTAATATTTGTACATGTTCTCGTGATCATCGTGGATGCAAGGGTAGTGATGAGACCAATGATTTTTTAAATACCCCATGCTTAGATGATCCTCAAGAAGGATTAAATAAAAGTGAAGGGTTTGGAAGATAGGAAATGAAGCACACATTTTGGCTAACTGGTTCAAGAAGGATAAAATTAGGGTGTTTTCGGAGGAGCTATCTGAAAGATTATCCTAGGATTTGGGCACACTGAAAACATGCTTGACAAAGGTTTCGTTGGGACCTGTAAGTTGGAAGAATTCACCTAGGTTAGCGAGTTATTTTCCTATGGGATTCACTCCTAAAGTTAAAAATGCCATGATAAAAGGGTTATTGGTGGAAGTATAATGCAAGAGGTTATGTGAAATTTGAATGGAAAATTTGTGGCCCATAAAGCCACGTTTAAATAGGTATGTTTCTTTGGATGACGTGTCTTGAGAAATCATGTCACCATAAATTTCATATCTTGCCCGGATTGGTATACATGGATGAAATTTAAATCAAGATTAAGTATTCATTTGAAGCGTGTCATCAGAGGGTGAATAAATTTTTGTGCCTTCAAATAAAACTCTTGTCAATTTAATCTTTTTGCTAGGTCACATTTAGTCTCATGTGGAAAATTTGATCTTAAATCAATGCGACGTGGAAATTTTTTTGCCTCATTACGCTAGCATGATGGTGATAGGTTGGTGGTGAGAAGAGTTAAAGGTCGTATTGGAGGAATTGTAGACACCTATAATCTAGCCCAAGCAAGTTAAATACATAAATTGCACTAATTATACTCTTCCTAACACTTTGACGACAAATCGTGAAATGACATTAATTCTATCTTCTGTCGTCGTCAATTAACTACATTACACCAGTTAACTAACTCATCTATCAAGGAAAACTGACAATTAACGACCTTTCGTTAATTAAACCCCATTCTATCTAGATTAATTAATTAATTTTAATTAATTAAGTTTCCTTCTCTATTAGATAAATAAACTTTCATTTATCTAATTTAATCCTTCCTATCCCCTAAATCATGCTAATTCTCTTCTAAGCTAGCCTAATAGGCTCATCTCCTTATTAATTAATCACCTTTGATTAATTATATGCACCCCTAATTCCCATGGGTCATTAAAGGACAAATTAAACTCTCCTAAGGTTGACTCAACCCTCCCTAAACCTTCCTTATCCACAACTAACCCAACCTCTCTATTATCCCACATGTAAAGGGATGTAGAGATTCTTTTATCCATTGGGATATATAAGGATCCCTCCTCCTACCTTTCTACTTACACCTAAATGAGCATAGAGCCTATACTATAGCCATTTCATCATCCTAGGACATTCTTCCTTAGAGTGGAGCTAGGCATCATCCATTTGCATTCAATCATCCAAGTTATTTTGTGAAGATCAATGGAGTTAATCAAGAAAGGCCTTGTTGCCATGACTTGATGAACCTCCATCCTCAATCCTCTTGGATCAAGCAACAACTATCAACCCTTTGATAGCTAAAGGATCTACCTAGGTCCATTTCATTGATTTATCTTTCTAAAGAGTAGAGCAATAAATGTTAGCATGTTAGCTTGAGGTTTTATTTTCAAGGTTTTAATGCATAGTGTTGATGTTTATTACTTGTTTAGCTCTTAGCATGATGGTATATTTCTAGTTATCATTGTATTGAAGCTATTAGGTGTTAGCTTTGATTTCTTTTGCATTGTTAACTAATTCATGTACACATTTGGCACACCCGGTGGGACGGGTCCTTAGTCCCTTAGCATTGTAGTTCAATTTTTGTTGTTATTTCAATATTTGGCTAACCCTTGATATGCACATGTGTGAAATAATGTTAAATTTCTTATGATTTTTGCTAACTTTGCATGTGTTGAGTCTTGTTTAGGGGTTTAATTTTGATGGGTTATTGTCAATTTTGAGCTAACATGTTAAATTTTGAGCCTTTTGAGCTTGTTTACATCAGTGTGTCATATTTTGACATCATCTCTAGGTACATTTTTTTATAGAGGATGCACAGGAACATAATATAGTGTGTAGACACTCATTTCCTAGTGCAAACATCATTCTGCAAGTGCACACGCACTGCTGTAGTATTGTACCCTATTTTTGTCAAAATTTTCAGACACACACAAGTGCTTGAACCATAGCGCATGCATCCTTATGATGGTGCACACACTTTGTGTCTTGCATAGCTGCACATACACCCATTTCCTAGCGTAGACATCATTCTTCCAGCACACACACACTGTCATATTTGTTTGAATTTCTGTTTTACTTCCCATGCACACACATCTATCTGTTAGCGCAAGCACGCTGAGGTAGGAACATGCATCTCTCTAGCCTCGTAGGCACTTTGTAGCTCTACTAGTCCACACAGAGGCACATACACCATAATCCACACGCATATACCTTGATCTGTGCGCAGGTACCACAGTCTGGTTTTGAATATCAGTTTAACATTTACAAAAGCTTGTGTCATTAAAATACTAACATCTTGTAGGTTTATTTTGATTAATTTATGTTTTGAAGGGTGTATTTACATGCTTTTGTTTAAATTGTATTAAATTTGGATAAACATTGCATGCTTAATCATAAGAGTAAAGTCATGTATGCTCTTCCCTCGCACCTTTTTGGGTGATCTTGGGAATCAGAAAATGATTCTTATCTCTTTCTTTTTCTTTGAAAAACATTGGGAATGTCAAATTTGGTTAAAATAAACATGTATCACGTTTGATTTAAGTATTTTCCATTTTTTTATTTCTTAGTTGGATCTTGCGTCACGTATGCTCTTCTCTTGCATCTTAGGATGATCTTGAGAATCAGAAACGGCGCTTGTCCTCTTTGTGTGCATGGAAAATTACTAATCCATTGTGCAGGACCAAAAATGCTTGTCAAAGAAGGAAGAAATTGAGACAAAAAAAACTATTAATACATTTTCCATGCAGGTTGCCAAAAGGTGTTCAAGAAAACCACATTAAGCTAAACAAGATAAAAAAACACACCACAAACATCACATTGTATTTTCAAGTTTTGGAAAAGGGTACGTCCCTATCCACTCAACTAGAACATAACCCCTTTGGCATAATGCCTTAAGCTACAAAAATGGGGGTGGTTCTAGGAACCCTAAAGTAGTCCACGTAAGAGGGAACCTTGTGGATGAAACAGGAAGTGCTCCGCACAACCTACTTGACTAGTTTTACCATTTGTGAGATTTAGCGTCAAAGTTATCCGTATCGCGACCCCAATGAGAGTACATGATGGATGTATTTATTTCCCACTGTATTGGAAGGGGGTAAAGTAATGCCAGGATAATCCTTGGGAAACCTTGGCAAACCAAGCTTGCATCTAGATAACTTGTGACACATAGTTAAGTGAACCACCTAGGAAGCTATCTTTGACCAGGAGCCAACTTTGACCATATCAAAACCAATTTGAGTTGAGAGCTATCACAAAGGGAGAAATTTTTCAGATTCGTAACCTTGTTTTTCGAACAAGGGGAGAGTCCATCAAATTTTGAATGACACATCATTCATCACAAGGATTGTAAATTTTTACTTTTACTTAGTTTTCACTTGCCCTAGGGCGAGGTGAAACTCTGCCGAAGTGAAACCAAACTCTCTTCAACACCAATTGATCTACTTCCTTCACTTTCTTTTGACACTTTGTTGATCAGAAGAAGAGTGACTACCCTTGTGTTTCTAATTGATTTGTATTCACCACTTTTGTGTTTGTTTATGCTCATCCATGTTTGTGGCTGAGTTGTTAAACGTCTAAAGTGTGTGAAGACATTTTCATATCATTGGTAGCCTTTTTGGTCTTGATACCCAAGTCAAGATCGTCAATCGTAGTTAGGATGGATTCATCACCTTGACTCTCCTTTGAACTGTTATCTTGTTTATATCATGTCGCTACAATTTTGGTATTTACGTCTTGTTTCTTGTAAACTTGACCTAAATATCTATATTGTGACGTTACGCTATATACACTTTAACAATTCCTAGGTATACTCTAGCTTTAGTTTGATTTCAATTACTACCTTGATTTTGAAAAGTGTTGAGTGTTACCACTTGTGCATGTTATATCAATATCATCTTGATATTAATACCTTACTTTCTCACAAAGTTTGGTTAACATATCTTGGTGGAATTGTTGTGTCACTCACAATCGTAACTGCCACTTTTTGGAATATAGGTCTTGATTGGATTCAGGCTTTCTTTTAGTATACTTTTTTTGGGGATTGTGTTAACTCCTTGATATTACTTACGCCTTGTTCATTTCTTTGAACTCGACATAAGTAGTGACATTTTGTTAATCATCTTAAAACACCAACTACCATTTTGGAAACAAACTTAGGAAGTATATCATTTGGTTGATTGGTTTTGGAACTAAACATCATGTGATTGTATCTTATTTGTCACCTTTTGACTTACTCATTTAGAAAAATCACTTGGGCACATTTATCCTTTGACATTCATTATAACTCTTGAACTATTGACATTATTTTTACGTTTCACTTAGGCTTAATCAATACCTTTTGAAAAAATTCAAAACACCTTAGTGAAGCTCTCATACATTATGACCCCTAAAACAAGATTGGAAGCCAAAATACAGTCATTTGAAATGAAATCAACACAAACTTGGGAAACTTTAAACAAACAAGGGTCAAATCCCTTTATTGTCCATGATCTCGGGCCTCTATTTTCCATAGAGAAAGAAGTGGAGGAGATGGTAGATCATAGTGGTGATGAGTTAGGGTCACCACACACAAAATTTGATTTTGACCCCGCCTTATTAGATGAATTCCTTTTTAGAAACAAATATCAGGTGCTAGCAAGAGTGGTGGAATTAGGAGCTAGAATGCCTATAGAACATGAGACAATCCCACCCATGAATGAGGCTAATGAGGAAGAACAACCTCTCATTAACATGGAAGATATCCTAACACATGGGCATGCTTCCACATCCAATGTAGGAAATGATAATATGGTGGGTTATAAAATGCCCTTCGTCAAGATGCCACGTAGAGTTAGATTAGAACATGAAAATGTGGAACAACCTCCACGCAACGAAGAAGAAGAAGAACCTCTTGAGG
Organism: Taxus chinensis; assembly: GCA_019776745.2. Lineage (NCBI taxonomy): Eukaryota > Viridiplantae > Streptophyta > Pinopsida > Cupressales > Taxaceae > Taxus > Taxus chinensis. Next base: position 294,890,576 of record CM034147.1, on the reverse strand, counting down.
AAGAAGTCACTATTCAACAACAAATCCAAAACCTTAGTCGACAATTAGCTTTACTAACATCTCATGTATAGAAGGAAACAAACAAAAATGTACATAAGGAGAAGCCTAAGGTCAAAACTAGTGAACTTCACATGGAAAACCAAGAAGGAGAAAATATGGAATATAGTCTCCTACTAAAGAGAAATTACTTACACAAGAAATGCAATCCATGAAAGCAATGCTTACAAGCCTTCAAGAAAGTAATGTTGGGCATAGCAAAAAGTACCAATATGAAGAGCTATGCCCCCATCCATTCGATAAAGCTATGATGCTTCAACCTTTCCTAAGAAGTTTGACATGCCAAAATTTGACAAGTATAGAGGGAAAGGTGACCCGCGAGATCATGTGAAATATTTTTACATGGCATGCCAAGAAGTGGCATATAAAAAAAATTACCTCATACAAATCTTTCCAAAGAGTCTAGGGGGACAAGCCTTAGAATGGTTCACTCACTTACCTCGTGGGTCTATCTTCACATGGCCTGAACTAATAGAAAGGTTTGTTTGAAATTTCTCATACAACATAGAAAGTGACATAACTATGAAAGAATTGTGTAGTACTAAACAACGTCCTAATGAAACATTCACAAGCTTTTTACAAAGATGACGAGGGATATCCAACCGTTTCCCTTGCGTATTTCCTGAAAAATAACTTGTGAGCATCTTTGTGCATAATATAAACCAAAACATCACTTTTAATTTACAAATGCATTGTGTCCATACCTTTGAAGAGGTCATTGAAAAGGGCATACAAATAGAAAAATCCCTCATTGCAAAAGGAACAATCAAATCACCTTCTAAAGATAATCAAAATGCCAAACCAACAGAAAAACCAAAGATCTTTAACAAAAACAAGAACGTGGTGGGAGATGGAATCATATATTCCAAATGAGTGTAAATAGTTCAAGTTGGTCAACCTTTTAAACTGACCAAAGGACCTATTCAACCACCACCTAAGCGTAGAACGTTCACTCCTCTTAATGAGTCTTTGTCTGCAATATTGAAACAATTGGATGCAGTCCACATGGTGACTTATCCTACAACGTAACCTTTTGATGAAAATGCTCCTAAACCATCATGGTATAAAGAGCATGAATATTGTGATTTTCATCATGTAAAGGGACACAAGATAGACAAGTGCCTAAGACTTGCCACTATAGCCAAGATCTCATTAACAATGGAGAGATAGAAGTTGACACCCTAGAGATAAACTAAACACCAAATGAAAAGATGGGGATATTCAAAGAACCATTCCCTAAACATGGAAAATCAGATGAGAAAAGGCCGGATCAAGGAGAGTCACCCCAAAGCTACAAAGATGCAAACTATCTATACACCAAAAGTGACAATAATCATTATGGCTCACTCATTGGATGTGTCCACTCTTCTAATGAACATGTGAATACCATTAGGATCAAGGGAAAGGATTACACTGGGATAAAAAGGTGCGCTCATCTCATGATCCCATAAACCTCATTGTCAACCCCTCAAGATGGTCAATACAACATCTTAGAACAACTTGAGAAGACATCTGCCAAGATTTCAATCTTATATCTTCTTAAGATATCAAATGTACATAAGGACATCTTATACAAAACTCTCCAGGGGTCAGGAGTGCTAATGGAAGTAGACCCTTCACATTTACAAGCTGCGGTGGAAAACATTGCACCAACTGAACACATCTCATTTAACCACAAGGAAATCCCCAACAAAGATCACACACATAATATTCCCCTGTATATAGAGGTATTTGTTACCCAGAAGATAAAATGGGTGCTTATGGACAACGGGTTGGGATTGATTATATGCACACTGAAATTAATCAAATAACTGGGACACATAGAGGAAGATGTAGAGTCCCATATCATTACCATAACCACTTACGAAAACACAGAGTGGGAATCAGCTAGAACAATCACATTACCGATGAAAGTAAGACCAACTTGTCACAATACCAAGTTTCACGTCTTAGACTTAGAACTTCCATATAATATGCTTCTTGGCCGCCCATGGATTCATGCCATGCAGGCCATACCATCAACATTCCATCAGTGCATCAAGTTAAAACATGAGGGACACACTGTTACAATACAAGGAGATCTAGAACCTTTCGCTCACTATAGAGCTCTCAATATCTTTACTCATAAGGGTACATATGCATGTCCTTCTACTGATATAGTTGTTCCCCTTCAATCAGAAGCTATGGAATCACGAATTGATTTCGGACTCCCTCAACACTTGCACTCAAGAAGCTTCTACATCTACTTCTCCTTTTGATTCATGGGAGATGAAAGTTTTGGAGTATGGTTGTGGAGAATACAATGTGCAACAAGCTCTCCTAGTTTCAGACCTATCTTTGTCACCTAAAACAAGAGGCCGACCCAACTATCATTTCAAATGGCCTAGAGATGAACAAACTATTGTGACATTCTTACCTGGGGGATTACTTACAGAAGAGAAATTACTGGACCCACCTACAACTTGGGTCCTAGAGGACACTCAACCGACCTACTACCAAATCCCTGAGTATGAAAAGTCTAGCCGAATGATGTATTCTATGGGCTACAAGGGCCTAGGATGTGGAAAGAATGAGCAAGGACCAAGAGAACCAATTCCACTTCCACATTTCAAAATGGAAAGATATGGTATCGACATTCGACCCTATGGATCACACCCTAATGATCAAGACGCTACTTGTTCTGAGCATGAGGATAGCTCTGATTATTTAGACAACGACACAGATTCCCACTGTAGCCAATATGAGGATCTTGCCTCCACAAACCTTTTCATGGATATTTTTGTCGTTACCTTAACCCCCATTGAGTCTAAAATTGACCTTGTCTACCCTTCCCTTGTCGATTAGGACCAACAACGTCATGTGCCATTGGACCTTTTTGAGAATGATGAGGCCATTGCAGAGTTTATGGGCATACGAGATACAATTCCAATTGGGGACCATAAGAAAGGTTTCTACATTGACTTAGATACCTGCACCTATTTCAGAGAGGAAGCTGAGCTTCGTGGTCAACAAAATTAAGAAAAAGTGAGGGAAAAAGTTCCAAAGAGAAGCCTCATTAGAAGAAAATGTCCAAGTCACACAGTGAAAACCTCTTTGAGGCGCTGGCTGACCAACAAGTAAAAAAATCAATGGAAAAAATAAGCAACCACGCTGAGGGTGAAAATCTCGTAGAGAATCCCTTGGAAGAAGATCTCAACCTTCCTCCCAATCCTAAACGTATGGAGGATATGTCAAAAATTTGGTAGAAGAAACCATTGATGTGAATATTGGAACAAAAGAAGACCCAAAGATAGTCAAGCTAGGAGCTTTGCTTTTAGCAAAATAACAAAATATATTCACTTTGCTTCTTTGAGAATTTGTGGATATATTCGCATGGTCTTATAAAGATATGCTGCGCTTAGATCCAACTTTGGTGGTGCAAAAATTAGTAGTGCATCTAGACACAAAGCCTATTAAACAAAAGCTAAGGAAAATGCATCCATGAGTGGCCCTTCTGGTTAAAGAGGAGTTAGAGAGATTGTTAGCAGCAGGGTTCATAAGACCCATTGACTACTATGAGTGGATATCAAACATAGTTCCAGTACAAAAGAAACTGATTGGCATCATAATTTTCATAGACTTTCAGGACATCAACAAGGCATGTCTGAAAGATGATTTTCCTTTGCCCAATATCGACATGATTTTTGATTCAACTGCAGGCTATGAATGTATGATTTATCATCACACCAAAAGCTCAAATTGGTGGTGGAGAGGGATCTCATCGTGTTAACAAGATGTTACACCAACACACCCCAACACAATGGATCCGGATGCAACCACGTGAGCTTTAGGCCCACCATGTATACACCTAATTAGGTCTAACAACATTACAAGGAAATGACACCGGGACTTCCCAGGAGGCCAACCATCCAAGTAATACTCCAGGTCGGCTGTGCTTAACTACATGGATATGATACCATGTATGATTTACTGTCACACCAAAAGCTCAAACTGGTGGTGGAGAGGGATCTCATAATGTTAACCAACTATTATTCCAACAATGAAATGTTATCTCTTATGGATGAATTTTCAAGATACAAACAAATAAAGATAGCAGAAAAAGATCAACATAAGATGGCCTTTACAACCCCTTGGGGAAAATTTTGTTATCAGGTAATTCCCTTCGGCCTAAAAAATGCTGGTGTAACCTATCAATGGGCCATGATAGTAATATTCCATGATATGATTCATGACATCATGGAGGACTATGTAAATGATATACTCAGAAATTCCAAGACAAGAGAAGACCACCCTAAAGTTTTGCAACATATCTTTAAACATTTGCGGTAATATAGGGTTAGATTGAATCCAAAGAAATGTGTGTTTGGAGTATTATCAAGGAAGCTGATAGGATTCATTATATCAAGGAGAGGGATTGAGGTGGACCCAGCCAAAGTCACTTCCATTACTGAAATGCCTCCTCCCAAGAATATCAAATAGCTGTGCAGCCTGCAAGGAAAATACAAGCCATTCACCGCTTCATTTCACAGCTTATTGATAAGTGCCATTCCTTTACTCATCTGCTTAAAAATGATGTTGATTTTGTTTGGGGACTAGAGCAACAACATGCCTTTTCCTTGCTTAAAAAATACTTGGCCAATCCACCTGTCCTCATGCCTCCAACCCCTGGTGAGCCACTTTTGCTATACATATCTGTTATATAATTTGCTATTGGCGCTTTGCTTGCACAATAAGACCTAAGCTAAAAAGAAAAATTTGTGTACTACCTTAGCCATACCCTGATTTCCTATGAGCTCAACTATCCCAAATTGAAAAATCTTGTCTGGCTATTTTTTTTACCTTTCAAAAACTCCACCATTACCTATTGAACAATAAAACCAAGCTTATATCTAAAGTTGACCCACTTAAATACCTATTGTCAAAACCCACCCTTACAGGTAGAATGGCTAATTGGATCATTCTGCTCAGTGAATTTGACATTGAATACGTACACCAGAAATTAGTTAAAGGACAAGTACTTGCCAACCAATTAGCAAAAGCACCTTTACCTGGAACAGAGCCTGTAAGTCTGGAGCTGTCAGATGCATCACTAATGTATATTGAAGAATCTGTCATGTGGCAGGTCCACTTTGACGGATCATTCACTTTCCATGGTTCAGGGGTAGGAGTAGTACTAATCACTCCTTCAGGAGATCCTATCCCGCAAGCTTTTTGTCTTGGATTTCCTTGCACAAATAACATAGTAGAATATGAGGCACTCATCACTGGGATGAAGCTGGTGATCAAGTGGAATATTTACCATGTCAAGGTCATTAGTGACTCACTAATGATTATCAAACAAGTCAACGATGAGTACAAGGTCAAGGATGACAATCTCATCCCATACAAGAAATTGGTGGAAACACTGAAAGAATACTTTGTGCGCATCACCTTTGAGAAAATTCCAAGGGCACAAAACTGATCTGTAGATGCAATGGTGACAGTGGGTTCTATGCTGTGAATTCCACCAGAAAACAATGATATGCCATTTTTTGTTGAAAATCTATGTCAACCTGCATATGATATACCAGAATCATGTCTAACATGTGAAGTTGTTGGTCCTTACTCCCCATGGTATGCACCTATCTATGACTACCTTCCCTATTGACATTTACCGATCTGAAAAAAAATCCTTATCCACCAAATAGCCCATTACACCCTCCTAGGAGGTACACTCTATTGTCGTGGTTATGATGGGAATCTGTTGCATTGTCTAGATGTAGCAGAGTCAGTCTAAGTGATCAAGGAAGTACATGAAGGGGTGTGTGGCACCCATACAAATGGAATGGTCCTAATAAAGAAGTTGTTATGGGTGGGATACTACTGGCCTACTATGGAGACAATTTAATGTAACCATGTCAGGAAATGTGTTCTATGCCAGAAGTATGGAAATTTCATCCATGGGCTGTCACAACCATTGCAACCAATTACAACACTGCGGACATTTTCCAAATAGGGATTGGATTTAATAGGGAAGCTCAACCCTACCTCATTTGATGGTCATACCCACATCATCATGGCCAAATAATTTCACTAAGTGGGTGGAGGTTGTTCCATTAACATATGTTAAGGTGCTTAGATATCAAAGTTCATCAATCACCTTATTTTACGGTATGGTATTCCTGTGTCCATAGTTACTGAAAATGATAAATCATTCAAGAACAAGAAGGTGAAAGATATTTATCACTGATTTCAAATAAGATTAAAGTGGGCCATGCCATATTACCCTCAAGGTAATGGGAAATCCGAAGCCACTAACAAAACATTGGTTCGGATCATGGAAAAGATGGTGAGTAAGACAGGTCGTAACTAACATTTACAAATTCACCTAGCCCTATGGGATTATAGGACCTCCATTCGCAATCCTACTGGTGCAACACCCTACTCCCTAGTGTTTTGAATAGAGTCTATCATCCCATTGGAAATAAATCTTCCTTCCCTAAGGATATCTCTTAGGGATTATCTAGACAAAGATGAGGATTACAGAGTGGCTAGGTTGGCAGAATTGGAACTCCTAGATGAAAATTGCATCTTCGCCCTTAACCATCTTAAGGTATATCAAAACAGAGTCTCCCAGAACTATAAAAAAATGATCATACCTCATCAATTTAAGGTCAGATATTTGGTCATGAAAGAGAATCAATTCAACACAAGGGCAGAAAGAGAGAAGAAAGGCAAGTTTGAACCACATTGGTTAGGACCTTACATCATGTTGAGTTGTGGAGCTCAATTAATTCAGTTTAGCATGTTATATCAACTTGTTGGAAAACATAGTAAATGGAATCGACTATGTAGGGACAAAAATCAATCACCTATGACCGACATTAGTCTAACAAGGAGGATCCGTCATCAATTAGGGCTAACCAACGTCAGTTACCTATGCGTGAGTGTTTTATTTAGCTCACGAGAATTAGATCTAATTTTAGTATTAAAGCAAATATATTATTTGTAATTGCATGGCTAAGTTCCCTGAGTTTGTATAAGGTATTTATAAGCTATAAATCTAGGGTTAGAAGAGAGAGTCAATGATTATTGTGAAAATATGTGAGAGAGAATTCTTGGAGAAGAAGGAGAAGCTAGAGAGAATGAAAGTAATGTACATCGTGAGAGGTGTGGAAGATTTTAAATCTTAATTGTATATCTTTTGAAAGCTTTGGATAATAGATTGGATTGTTTCTTGGTGGATGTAGCCCACATTGGGTAAACCACATTAAATCTGGTGTTGGTTTATATCTCTTGTTTTATATATTTATTCTGGTAGAATATCCACTTTTATTGCATGTATGCTTAAATCTAATATATTATCTGTACAAACTTGTGCTAACCCCAAAAAATGGTATCAGATCTTTGTTTGAGGGTTTTGTGCATTGACAGATTTACTCATAGGGGGTTTTCTGATTGAGTGGGAGCTACAACAATGGTAGAATAAACTAAATACAAGGTAGAGAAGTTTGATGATCAAAATTATCAATTATGGAAGATGCAGATTGAGGATTATCTATATCAAATAGAATTGTACTTACCGTTGGATGAAAATTCTAGACCTATGAAGATGATTGATGAAGAATGGAAGATTCTTAACAGAAAGGCTTTGGGATCTATAAGATAGATCCTGACAACATCTGTGACTTCCAATATTGCAGAAGTGACATCTATGGTAGAGTTAATGAAATATCTTGCTAATTTATATGAAAAGCCTAGTTCTTCAAATAAAGTTTATTTGATGAAGAAACTATTTAGTTCTAAGATGCATGAAGGTGGATATGCATATAGTAATTTGAATGATTTCTGATATATTGTAAATCAGTTAAAATTGGTTGATGATGAAGTGAAAATACTATTATTCTTATGTTCTCTTCCTGATAGTTGGGATAACTTGGTAATGACTATTAGTAATACAAAATATGATAATAATATTTCGAAGTTTGATGATGTGGTTAGTATAATCTTGAATGAATAAATTCATAGGAAAAGTATAGAGGAATCATCATCTGGGAATGATTTGAATGTAGGAAGCAGAGGCATGCAGAAGGAGAGATCCAAGAGTAAGAATAATGGGAAATCAAAGTCAAGGAATGTTAGCTAAATCTAGAGGTAAGGTAATTACCTGTTGGAATTGTGGAAAGAAAGGACATGCAAAGAAATATTTTTCGTCAAAGGTTAAAGAGAACCAACACCTAGAAAAAGGTAAAGAGGAAAATATTGTAGTAGAGGTAATGCAAGATGCTCTTATTATTTTTTTGGATAATAGAATAAAATCATGGGTTTTAGATTCAAGAGCTTCTTTCCATGCAACCTGTAATAAGGGTTATTTTAGAAATTATGTCCAGGGAAATTTTGGGCATGTTTATTTGGGTGATGATGAACCTTGCAGTATTACTGATAAAGGGGAAGTTCATCTAAAATTGCAGAATGAAAATACATGGGTATTGAAAGATGTGAGGCATGTGCCAAGCCTCAAGAGGAATCTTATTTCTATAGGGAAACTAGGTGAAGCTCGTTGCATGGTTACATTCACAACAGAATCTTAGAAAGTCACCGAGGGTGTCTTTGTTGTGGAAAGAGGCAAGAAGGTAGGAAAGTTATATTTATATACCCGTATTACTGATTCTTTTTCTATGTTATCTACTTTAGATTCAGATGCATGCATGTGGCATAATCGATTGGGCCATATGAGTTAAAAAGGAATGTAGATCTTAAAGGCTAAGGGTAAGTTATCAAATTTGAAATATTTAGATCTTGATTTCTGTGAGCATTGTGTCTTTGGAAAGCAAAAGAGAGTGAGATTTATCAAATTTGGGGCGACTAAGGAGCAGAAACTAGAGCTTGTACACTCAGATGTGTGGGGACTAACCCAGTTAGCTTCTCATGGAGGATCCCAGTATTATGTTACTTTCATTGATGATGCTACAAGAAAGGTACAAGTTTATTGTATTAAACATAAATTTGATGTTTTTGATAATTTTAAAAGATGGAAATCCCTTGTTAAGATTGAATCAAATTCAAAGTTAAAGTGCCTTAGATTTGACAATGATGGTGAATATTTTAACAAGGATTTCAATGATTATTGTTCAGTTAATGGAATATGTAGAGAAAGGAAGGTTCCAAGAACATCACAAGAGAATGGTGTTACAGAAAGAATGAACAGGAAAATCATGAAACATGCTAGAAGTATGAGGATACATGCTGGATTGCTTTTGCAGTTCTTGGTAGAAGCAGTTGATACATCGGTTTATTTTATTAACCGTGGGCCTTCAAGCTCACTAGATGGAGGAATACCAGAGGAAGCTTAGACCGAAAAAGAGGTAAATCTTTCTTTTGTTAAATTTTTTGGTTAAGAAGCTTTTGTGCATATTGATAAGGAAAATAGAAAAAGTTGGATGCAAAATACAAGAGATGCACTTTCATTGGTTATGGATTAGTTGATTTCAGATTCCATTTTTAGGATTTAGAGAACTCTAAAATTATTAGGAGTCGTGACATTTAATGGAATGAAAAGAGAATGTATACGGATCAAATTTTCATACCCAAGGATGAACCAGTTGAGAAGTTTGTGAATGAAAATGAACTCTGGATTTAAAACTCATACCTACAGGGTTAGATAGTAACCAATGTCAGTTGACCCCTAACTTACATCGGTTAGCTGAATCAGTATTGGTTACAAAAGAGCCAAATTGGCATCAGTTAGCAGAACTGGTGTCAACTACAGGTGACCGACATTGGTCACTGTCAGAATTGTAAACAAATGTCTAGGAGGTCCAACATGAGCCTTTGGTACCTCAAACTACTGTGAGAAGGTCACAAAGGGTAAGTAAACATCCAGAAATATTTACACCTTCTCTATCTTATTTATTATTGACTTATAATGGTAAACTAGAAAGTTTTGAAGAAGTAATGCAGCATGAGACCCACGTACAGTGGGAGCATGACATGAATGAGGAGATGGAATCCTTGGAAACAAAACTAGACTTGAGACTTGGTTAAGTTTCCAACAGGTAAGAGGACATTGTAGAACAAATGGGTTTATAGGATCAAGGAAGAAGAGGGTGGATAGAAAAGTTACAAGGTAAGGTTTGTAGTAAAAGGATTTGCATAGAAATCAGGTATTGGCTTTGGTGAAATATTTTCTCCTATTGTAAAGATGAATTCTATTCATACTGTATTGAGTTTAGTTGTAGTAGATGATTTACATTTAAAGTAACTAGATGTGAAGATGACCTTCCTTCATGGTATTTGGATGAAGATATTTCTATGCAACAAATTTTTGGGTATGAAGTCAAGGGTAAGGAGAAATTAGTGTGCATGTTGAAAAAGAGCATGTATGGGCTCAAGCAAGCTCCAAGGAAATGGTACATTAGATTTGATAGTTTCATGCATGAGAATGGTTACTTGAGATGTGAATCTTACCATTATGTTTATTTCAAGAAGCTTGAAAATGGGAGCTATATTATTTTGTTACTGTATGTGGATGATATGCTTATTGCAGGATCTATTATGCAAGACATTGGTGAGTTTAAAGGAAAGCTAGCTCACACATTTTCTATGAAGGATTTATGAGCTGTAAAAATAATCCTTGGCATGTAAATAAACAGAGAAAGGAAGAACAAGAAATTGTATTTGTCTCAGGAGGGTTATATCTACAAGTTGTTAGAAAGGTTTAAAATGTAGAATTCAAAACCTGTAAGTACACCTATGGCTAGACACTTTAAATTGAGAAAAGATAAGTGCATTTTATCACATAGGAGGTCAAATACATGACACGAGTACCATCTACTTCAGAAATTGGGAGTCTCATGTATGTTATGGTTTGCGCCAGACCAGACATTACGCAGGTAGTGGGAGTTGTGAGTAGATTTATGGCCAATTTAGGTAAAGAGCATTGGAAAGCAGTCCAATGGATACTCAAGTATTTGAGAGGTAAATCTAGCATACAATTATGATATGGAGGTTTAGATGTTTCTTTATGTGACTATGTTGATTCGGATATGGCTGGAGATCTGGATGGTAGAAGGAACACTACTGGGTATATTTTCATAGTAGGTGGGATGACAGTTAGCTGGATATCAAGATTGCAGAAGGTTGTGGCTTTGTTTACTACAGAGGTAGAGTATGTTGCATCTACAGAGGTTAGAAAAGAGATGATATGGATGAGAAAGTTCATGGAATAGTTGGGAAAATAGCAAGATGATTGCAAATTGTTCAGTGACAATCAAAGTGTAATTAATTTGGAAAAGAACTAAGTGTTTCATTCTAGAATGAAACACATTCAGTGTAGGTATCACTTCATACGGTAGGTATTGGAGGATGGGCAACTAAAATTGGAGAATATTCATATGAGTTAAACCCCTGCGGATATGCTAACAAATCCATTAACAAAAGAGAAGTTGGAGCTACACTCCTCTTTTATTGGTCTTTGAGTTTGAGACTTGAAGAGAAAGAAACAAAGCTAAGGAAAAGATCCAAGAATGACACTATACATGTATAATGCAGTAATTTATCTGTAAGTGGGAGATTTTTGAGTTGTGGAGCTCAATTACTTCAGTTTAGCATGCTATATCAACTTGTAGGGATCGACATCGGTCAAGAAAGGAGGAACCGTCATCAGTTACCTGTGAGTGAGTGTTTTATTTAACTCATGAGAATTAGATCTAATTTTAGTATTAAAGCAGATCTATTATTTGTAATTGCATGGATAAGTGCCCTAATTTTGTATAAGGTATTTATAAGATAGAAAGCTAGGGTTAGAAGAGAGAGTTAATGATTATTGTGAAAATAATTGTGAGAGAGAATTCTTGGAGAAGAAGGAGAAGCTAGAGAGAAAGAAAGTACTGTACATCGTGAGAGGTGTGGAAGATTGTAAATATTCATTTTATATCTTCTAAAAGCTTTGGATAATAACAATAAAAAATTAAAAAATGTTCAAAATCCCAAAAATAATACAAAAACTTATAGAAAATAGTGATACAAAAACACAACTTTAGTTTTTTTTTTTTTAATCCTTTGTCCTATTTCTTGTTTTTGCTTATTGGTTTGTGTACTTTCTACTTGTATGGTTTTTCCTTGCTTGTACATTTGTATAGTTTATTACTTGAGGTCGATATTTTCTTACTTGAGGTTGATATTTTCTTACTTAGATTATATTCATGCTTACTTGTACATATGAAGTATGTTTTTGTATATTTGTCAATCTTTGTATATAATTATATTGGTTCATTTTGGTAGCATGTATATTTGCTAGATTTGTTAACATTTGCTTGTGTTTTCTTGTTGCATTTGCATGGTTTTGTTATCACATCATCATATCTCCATCTATATCATCACATCTAACATCATCTATACATCATATATAAATAAAAAGCTAAGTTTACATCATACATGAATGCTAAGCTAATCATCACATACCGTATCATCAAATGGGGGCAAAATGGATCAAAAATATCAAAATCTATCCCCCCCGCACCAATATCATCATATCATCCTGTACCCAACATAGAAAAATAAAGTATCTCAGAACCACAACATTTGATATCATATAAGGATATATCATAAATCTAACACATGCTATACATCGTCATAGCCATGATCATGATACATACAGACATATGAAATAAAACCACACAACATCATGCTATAATGAACATCCATAATAAATCATCGCCGTAAGATACATCACAAGATGAAAGTGTACAACATCAAGTGTACATATATATGTGTGTAAAATGTCCATCTCAACAGGATATACATCATTATTATAAAAGGGGCCATTGTTTGCATGATGAACATACTCTTGAACTTGTTCAGGGCGTCTCCTGTGGGATCACGCTCTCACCATCGTCTTCGTCACTCTCAGAGTCTCGCAATAAATTTTGGTAGAGGTTCATAACAAATGAACTGATTGTAATGATTTAACCCTCCTTGCGTGGGGTATATTTAGTCATTTTCACCGATCATGATGCCCTAGGAGCATGTTTTGACCACGATTTTCATTCTAACCCTTCTTCTGCTCACAGTGAAAAATTATTTTAATTAAATAATTATTTTATTTAATTTTTCGCTGTGCAGAGGCATTATTTTCCACCTAGAACTCACTTCTTGTCACTAGGAAAATTTTATTGCTTCTAAGTGAAATCACTCCTACACACTCCAATGGATAATAGTTTTTATTAAATAATTATTTTATTATTTTTTCGCTACGCTGGGGAAGTACCTGCCACCTAGCGATTCTTTCCTCTCCATGGGACATTTCTTTCGCTCCTAGGAGACTCTTTCTGATTCTTCCAAATTCTTCTATATTCAAAATCTCAAAATCTAAAAAATACAAAAAACAATAAAAATTAAAATAATTTGTCAAAACTCTAAAAATTAAAAAAAATCAGTTTTACATCCTAAAAATTGTGAAAAATTCAAAAAAATTGCAAAAATTGGTAAACAACCCAAAATGGTTGAAAATTGTATCTTGTGCATGGTGCTTCTCCTATAACTTGTTGAGATCTTCATGTGTTCGTAAACCACATGACTCATGAATCATCAATTTTACAACCATTTACAAAGCTAGCCTACTTGATTCGTCAGTATTTTGGGGCACATTTAGTTGCTTGATATTGTTTTGTTGTGCATAACACTTTATCATTGGACTGCTAGGTCCTCCATCACTTTTCCTTAAGCATATTATTTCCTAGGGCATAATTTTTAACCCTTGTCATCAATCACGGACATTTGGGATTTTCAGCCTGATAAAAAATACATTTTTGCAACAGTCTTGACTGTTGTTGGTTTAAGTATTTGTGTTTATACTTGTTTCCCTATTACATGAGCTTGATTAGTTCTCGCGTTGCATTACATTTGGTGTGTTGCATTGGGTTAGTTTTCAGTAAGGGGAAATAGCTTTGTATTATGGCTTTTCATGTCATCTTACGCATTGTCGTATGTGTATATCTTTTAATAAGGACCGATGATGTAAATCTTTGGCTATATGATGACAATACAATTGTTCCAATGTAATGGGTGAAGGATAGGTATTCTCTCCCTTTCTTCATATTTATTCTATATCATTCTCCTCTTGATACCATTCTTCCCTTTTGTTTGGGGGCATCCTGCCCCTACCCATTCTTCTCCTCCACTTGGGGCATCTTGTCCCTTGTTTTCTTTCCATTTATCTCATCTTTTTTGATCGTCGATCGCCTTCCTTTATCACCCCATTGACACTCGAGGGGGCATCTCTCACTTCTACTAATTTTTCTTCTACCCCTTCAAAATTTTTACCTGTCTACTATCTTTGAAGTGACGTCACTTACACCACATCAAAATGGGGCAAATGTGGACACCTATAATCTAGCCCAAGCAATTTAGATACTTAAATTGCACTAATTACACTCTTCCTAACACTTTGATAAAAAATCATGAAATGACATTCATTCTATCTTCTGTCATCGTCAATTAACTACATTACACCAGTTAACTGACTCATCTATCAAGGAAAAAGGACGATTTATGAACTTCTGTTAATTAAACCCCATTCTATCTAGATTAATTAATTAATTCTAATTAATTAAGTTTCCTCCTATATTAGATAAATAAACTTTCATTTATCTAATTTAATCCTTCCTATCCCCTAAATCATGTTAATTCTCTTCTAAGCTAGCCTAATAGGCTCATCTCCTTATTAATTAATCACCTTTGATTAATTATATGCACCCCTAATTCCCATGGGTCACTAAAGGAAAAATTAAACTCTCCTAATGTTGGCTCAACCCTCCCTAAACCTTCCTTATCCACAACTAATCCAACCTCTCTATTATCCCACATGTAAAGGGATGTAGAAATTCTTTTATCCATTGGGCTATATAAGGATCCCTCCTCCTACCTTTCTACTTACACCTAAATGAGCATAGAGCCTATACTATAGCCATTTCATCATCCTAAGACATTCTTCCTTACAGTTGAGCTAGGCACCATCCATTTGCATTCAATCATCCAAGTTATTTTGTGAAGATCAATGGAGTTAATCAAGAAAGGCCTTGTTTCCATGACTTGATGAACCTTCATCATCAATCCTCTTGGATCAAGCAACAACTATCAACCCTTTGATAACTAAAGGATCTACCTAGGTCCATTTCATTGATTTATCTTTCTAAAGAGTAGAACAATAAATGTTAGCATGTTATCGGTTTTATTTTCAAGGTTTTAATGAATAGTGTTGATGTTTATTACTTGTTTAGCTCTTAGCATGATGGTATATTAATCTAGTTAGCATTCTATTAAAGTTATTAAGTGTTAGCTTTGATTTCCTTTGCATTGTTAACTAATTCATGTACACAAGAATATTCCCTATTATTCCTTGGTGCACCGAAGGATGGATTGAGCATGAATGAATGGAATATTCCATAAAACCCTTAATAAGATAAGGTTGTCTATAAAGGAAGAAAAGGGATTTAGAGAAGAGGATGTATCCTTTGAAGGGTGAGCCCTTTGGAGGAGCGGAGGAGCTCAATGGAAGTGTTTCACAAGGAGTTTGAAGTATGTCTTCACTGTAGGAATTCAAACCCCATTTTTTGTGTAAAAATTATTGGGATTTATATTTATTTTAAGTTTGCATCAAGGTGGGTGCATATGTACAACCATTGACAAGCTTTGAGAACATGTTTATATGTCTCCCTTGTTTCTTTTCTAAACTAAATGGGTTTGTCTCAAACGATGTGTAGTGATTAATGTCATTCTCCATTATAGAATGATTTGGAGGTAGAATGATGTGTGTTTATCTTTTAAATCTCATATGGATTATAAATTACAACTATATGTTAACACTTTTTAATGGTGTGCTAGTTTGGATGGTAAAAGAGTGAAACCCTGAAGGGGTACTTCGGGGTATTATTTCTGAGCCTTTAAAATTCATTGTTGATCTACTAAAGAAGCCGATTTATTTATGTGGCTTAGGGGTCCCTTGATTTTATAATTATCAGTGTAATCCACACGTAGGTATTTTAGTCTTAGGGGTCCTAAGCTGGATCATTTTGGCTTTGGGTCATTTTTCTTCTTGGAGGTTCACTGCTACAAATTTCCCCTTGGAAAAATCTCCTTATATTACTACCATGTCATGAACTTATGGAACTGTCATGGTATGATTTTTGACATATTTCTCAACTTCCTTACCCCATTTGATATTTGATCCTTTATCCTTTGTAAATCCATCTCCACCTTATAATCTCTTGAATAGTTGTTTTGGTATACAATTATGAAAATTCCCACAAAATGTTTATCAAAACAACATCTCAATTTCATTTTATACATCTTTAGTATGTTTAGATCTATCTTCAGCAGTCCATGTCAAAGTTCCCAAGTGTGTACAGTGCTTCATGACCACTCTTTTGAGTGACTACTACACCCCGGTGGTTGTGCCTGGCCTTTGATTTGCTTTCCCTATCAGAATTGAGACTTATCCCCAATTCCTCAAACCCATCGGGCTGCACCTCAGGTCTTCTCACCCTGACTTAGGCAAAGTCAAAAGCAGCAGGATGATCAGTCACACCCTTTGTTAAGGTGCCTCTGTGTTGATCCCAATTGTCATGTAAATGTGTAATAATGAAATTGAAAATTTCTAAGCATGACAACTCTACCCCTGTGTTATTTTTTTCAAGTTTTACCCATCTAAGACACCCCAGGTCCTCCCAATCAGTCTAGTAATCTCAAAATTGATGTCAATTAATTCCCTTAGGTGATTTTAAGAATTCATTGAAAAATGCAAACTTCAGGCAGTTGTGGGAAGAGCTATCATTGGCCTTCCTTAGACTAGAGCAACCCCATGGAGCAGAAAAGAAAATACAAACTAGACATAGAGGTGAATAATAGGCCTTGAGACATCATGTAAGTGATTCAAGAAGATTTAGGAAGGAATCAGAGAAGTTGGGGAAGTTTCACCAAAATTAGGGTTCACAGGCCTAGGTAGTGCATAAGCCAAATGGTTGCTGAGCTTCAGAAGGTGATTCCGGGAGCTCCAGATGGAGTTAGGAGAAAAAAACATACTCATAAAGGGAATTCCAATACCTACAATATGGTGAAATTATATCATACACAGGTGGAGAACCAAATATAAAATATGTTTTTTAAGAGATAAAATGGAGGAATTAATACCTGATACCCCCACCATTGGATTAAAAATTCCATTTCTAGTCAATATCATAATTTCATCAAAAACGTCCATCGGGTGCTCAAGTTATCACCGTTTCAAATTTCCCTCTTGAAGCGAGTTCGGGAGTTAGTCAAATTTTGGAAGGACACATGTCAGCCCCTAGAGCCTGGTGGGATTTTGTGCCCCTCACATCCCTCAAGGTTAGGGACATCAAAAATTGAAAAATGCACCCAACCCCTAAGGAGACTTTTGGTCACCCATGTGACCGACTTCTAGCCCCTCAGTGCTTTAAAGCTACTTTTTTGGCTTTAATCCCTTGCTGTCGGATCTACGCCACATGTCACTACCTTGCTCACCATGGAATTTGATGTCCCTAATTTCCCTTTGAGGTGAGGGATGTCATGGAAATGAAAATTCACCCAACTCAAACTCAAAAATTTGAATTTTTTTCTAATTGTTTGCCGCTTCTTGCTTCTTCTCACTGCCAGAAGAAAAGTTGCAGAGAACACCTTAGTCCACCATTGTTGCTCCAAACTAGTCCACCATGACAAAAAAACATTCCAATCCATGAACATGTATAGGTTTCAAATAAGATATTTATCAAAAGAGCCAGAGGAATGAAGAATGAAGGAGAAGAGCAAAGGAATTCTTTAGAAACCTCCATTTTCGTGAGACGAAGATTCAAACATATCTTGCAAGCTAGTGCACAAAAAAAAGAACCGTCTATTGATGATCTCTCTAATCTTTAAGGCCATTAAAAAATAACCTTCAAACCTTCCGTTCATAGCATGAAATTCTCACAGTGAAGAAATTTCACTTCCGGCTCTACGAAGGAAAACCATCAATTTCTTGTCAAACTGACAACCATATAGAAGAGAAATTTCACCAGTAAGATAAGAAGAAAAAACCCATATAAAAAAATTAAATTTCATCATGAATGGAGGATAAAATCAAACCTGCATTTTTCGAGGTCCGTCAATGGCTGATGTGTCCAGAAGCACTACTAGGTCAAAAAATTAAAAGTTTAAAATATCCTAAACTATTGATTGGGTAAGCACAAAATTTTAAAGGGGCGATATGGGCAAAAAACCATATTGGAAAAATTAGTTCCATGTCAATCTGACCCCCAGAATCCCACTTTCTAAAAATAGTAAGTCTTCTGCATAGAGGACTACTATTTTGGGAAAGTCATCAATAGAAGAACTTGCAAAGGAGACACTAGACAAAGAGGATGCACTGCTATTGGAAGTTCATCATAACGAGCATTTTGGTCCAAATTCGACACTTAAGTAAGTGGTCTTGCGAGCACCTACCAAAAATTGAAAATTAGTCGAAAAGTGGGAGGAGCATAGAAGGAAGGAGATTCTCAGTAATCACAACCAGTCAAGGATCAAAGGGGATGATTTTTGACACTACTAAAAATAGTAAGTTGCTTTTTCGGAACTTTCTAAAAATAACAAGTCATCCCAAAAGGGTGAATTTTGCAGAGGGAGGATTCTAGGAGTTGAACATTCATGTTGCCATCAATAGTTAGAGACCAGGGAGGGAAAATCTCGACACTTTCCAAAAATAGTTGCCCTTTCCAAATACAGTAAGTGTCGAGGAACAATGAAGTTCAGATTCGTGAAGGGGGAACCAATGATGTCTCTATCTTTATGGATATCAATAGTGTCCTTCGAAACTCATTTCATGATTTAATTAGTATGTATAAGGTTGAATTCATAATCAAATGCCATTAGACTATTCATCAGGATCATGTCCAAATCAACTAAGCAGTGTGGCAAGGGATCAAGAAAAGGTTTGTTCCAAAGCTTCAGTATTTCTTGAAGGGATCTCCATGTTTAATGCTCACAATCACCAATGGAATCATTTGACAACACATAGCTTGTGGTGTTCGTGTTTCATCTAAAGGAAGCCTCTTGTGGTATAAGACGTTCGAGGATCCAGGTTGCACTGCATTGGAGCATTGCATGGTTCGGGTTACAGGTATATCACATGAAGGGCAGAATTTGCGGTCATGGGTAAAAAAAGACCATTTAACCTGACATGATCATTTATGAGCTCCTATCTCTTCAGATTTGGTTTTCATGGTCATCAATGAAGTCATTTGACAATTGTTTTTAAACACTCATTCCAAGGCTCCCATAAGCCAATTTGAAGAAGTTTCTCAGGAGGTGGCAGATTCAAAGATTCAGAGTCTCATTTCACTTGAGTTTTTAATCAACAAGGATCTGCAAACTTCATCAGGGGTAACATATTTTATTTTCCTCCTCCTTCCCCCTAACATTCTCTCTCCTCCATGTTCAAATTTTGCGTTGGGGTTGCACTTTTTCATATGTATTAACGTTCCTAATGTAATAAGTCACCTTTATGTTATAAAAAGGGACTTAAAAGTTTCCTATGAAGTTGAAAAGTTTTAAGTTGAGTGAGGACATATGAAAAGGCATTGGGGGGTAGATGAAGGGTCATATCTCATTCCATAAATTGTAAATTCATTCCCATTTCAAAGTGTTGGCAACTCAAGAGTGCATTGTACTTAGAGAGAGCAAAGGAGATAGCCATTTTATTCCACTTTACTCCACTTTCAAATTTCTTCCATTCCCACACTATGCACAACTTCTATTTAAGCATCAATACAACAAGAAGGAGTTTCTAGCCTTTTGGATGAGGAGATTTTAGAAACTTTGAGTTCATAATCTTATCTCATCTTGTTTCCATTTGCAAGGTTGTTTCTTCTCATAAATGCATGTGTTGAAGTTTCTAACTAGTGTGTGTAGGAATATGATTTCCTACCTGCAAAATTAGTTCCCCTATCTCATTTCTCATTGTCCTTTCCTGCTTTACAAAAAAATTCCTCCCTAGTAAGAAATTACTAGCTTTTCCGCAGGGTCAGTGGAGTGGCCCAGCTGGCTCCCCAGTCAAAAGGCCACCACAGAAATCCACATTTTCTTGCACATGCATATATGACAACTACACCAATTAAGTAGAGGGAATTAGATACCCAGAGTGTTGGCAAGAAACCCATAAATTTGTCCCCTGACAAATTTTCTCGCCAACACTCCTAGAGAGAGAGAGAGAGTGGTTGGGTGAAGCAACAGAGGGCCTTGTTCCCTGTAGAAAAACAAAAAACACATGCGGGTCCCCTCCTCTCACCTTTTCCCTTGTGCATCTATCCCTCTCTCCCCTGGGGGTGTACATCTGGGAACCAACAATTAGCACTGTACTTTACTTTTTCTATTAATAAAGAGTTATTCATTCAAAACAATTGTTTTATGAATAGAAATGATTAGAGGATGAATCTCATTAAGCATTATGTGAAATTAATTGATTTTATAAGAAAACAAATACAAAAATATTGAGAACATGATCAAGTCTATATAATATACTCAAAACTATTATGTAGGCCACATGAATTTAGAAGACCGTATTTTCATAAGTTCGTAGAAGGTTTGTATTCTAGATTATTGTTTTCACCACATGAATTTATAATAGTGCATTTTCAACAAAAAATGGATATTAAATTGCTTAGTGATTAAATGTTGTACGCATATGACAATTAGTAGTATACTTGAAAGGTGGTATTTGGTGGAACTCTTTTTTTTAAAAAATAGATTGATATCATGTCTTAATAAATTGTTTAGAAACTTAAAGGTATATGTCAATCATAATAATTAATAAATATTGAGGTGTTTTTGTGGTTTTAATAGGTGAATATTTTTAAAAAATTAAAAGTACTTGATGATTAACCTGAATTTAGAAGACCATATTTTCATAAGTTCATAGAAGGTTTCTATTCTAGATTATTGTTTTCACCACATGAATTTAAAATAGTGCATTTAAAAAAAAAAGTGGATATTAAATTTCTTAGTAATTAATTGTTGTACACATATGACAATTAGTAGTATAATTGAAAGGTGGTATTTGGTGGAACTCTCTCTTTTTAATATAACGAACTAAGGTGGTATTTGGTGGAACAATTTATTAAGATATGATATAAATCTATTTTAAAAAGTTATATTGGGGCACATAGGAATTAGTTATATTGGGTAATGAGCCGACCTACATTGGGATTATGTGTTACTCATCCATTAAGAGTAATGTATGTATATATAAAGGATATGAGTATCATGTTATGAGTTAGTTCATGGATGTATGAGTTGAGTCTTCTACATGGTAGAGATATATTGGAGGTGTCCCCCTCGAAGTGGATTCCCATCTTGGGATATTATGGAGTTACTCCTTCCTCAAGGAACATTCCATGGTGTTTCCCTTCCTTAAGGGTATTGTTATACATATATTAAATATTTGGGCATCTTGGCCCACCAATATTTGTTGTGTTATGTTATCTTATGCTTATTATTCATTTATTATATGCAAAGATCTTATGAAGAGTATCAAAGCATTAATTTGGGAAAGTTGTGGGATGAAACCCTAATTTTGGTGATTCGTCTGAGGTATTTTTTGGATTTGTTTTACTAAATTTATATTAGGTTTAGTGTTGAAACCCTAATTATACTATTTCATCTATATCTTCTGAATTTTGGTAAATTTTTTATTGAAAATTTTTAGGTTAAGGAGCATATATGTCTTGGTGAAACCTTGAAAATTTCAAAAATTTTGGATCTATTTTGTGAAATTTATTACAGCATTATGTTTTTTTTAAAAATTCTCCATCGGCCAAAATATTAGGAATTTTTCCAAAAAAAAACATTTTCAGAAATCTCTCAAAAGTATAATTGGGGTCTTTGTTTTGTATTTTATGAGTTGTGGTTGACCTCTAGCCAAAAGGGTTGGGAAAATTTTTTATCAAAAAGGTCTATTCTTAAAATCCTAGATTTTGTCAATCATGGCATTGTAAATTTTTCTGGTGATGGTGCAATTGATGCTAGAGAATGGAGGATACAATTTAAAGAGAAATATTTTTTAAATAGATTTCTAGATCTTTCTTTTTAAATTTGGTTTGGTGGTTTAACATGACCTTGGTGGTGTCATAAAGTGAAATGAGAGACGCCAAATTGGTCTTGGGAGGAAATGGAGCATGCTTTCTTAGATCGATGCACCAAAAAAGTTGAAGAAGAAGAGGATGTTGTAGATAAGGATGAAAAAGAATAATCTGATGAAGAATATGAATAATATGAGTAAGACAATTGATCATGAAGAAGCTATGCAGGATTCAGAAAGAGAGACAACATATCAAGTTACAAGTTCAGATAACACATCTCCAAGGAAGAAAGCTTCAATATTTAAGTTTTAAGGGTGCATTCAAAGGAAAAAGGTAATATTTTCCATAAACCCTAGTAAAAAATATAACTTCATCAATATGGTTGTAGGTCAACATCTACATGTTCAAGTAAATCACATCAATGAATCTTAAGTGGATGGCAAGAAGATTTAAAGCTTTCTATAGATAAATATTTTTTTGCATTTATATTTTTATGCTGTAGATATGGATGGTATGGATATTTTTATTGGATATCCCCGGTTAGAGACATTGGGAAAAATTAATATTAGTATGCAAAATAAATTCATGAAATTATGGTACAAGAGAAAGAAAATTACATTGCATGATATCACATTTAGCAAGGAAAAAAGTAATGTCAATGTGGAGCATGAGTATGAATTTAAATATGGTGAATAAGGGAATAATGATGATTCAAAAGGAGAAAATGATGAAAAGTAAGAAAATAATTCATCTACTCAAGATAAAAAAGAAATATAAAACAACAAGGTGGAAGAGGAAAATAAAGATGAGGAAAAGGTTGATAAGGTTGAGGATACTAAGGTTGCACCATATAGACACCCACAGGGCCACATCATCATGAGAAGAAAAAATCATGGAGACATGTTAGGACACATGAGGGCAGAAATATACATGGATATATAAGGAATTGGAGGAGCAATAATTATGGCTATACATGACATCAATAAATAAATAATTATATGACAAGGAATCAAAAGAATAATTATTATGGATATGCATGGATACCTACGAGGAAAACATATGGAAATGGATGGAATAAAAGGAGTGCAATGGAATATGGAATTAAAATTTGAGAAGTATCACCCACTAATATTTCATATTTGTGGTTGGATGATCGAGCATGGAGACAGTTGTGCAATGATTTAAAACACATTCACTATATGGTTTCTTCTTATGTTTTGGGGAAAAACATGTCAAGGAGGGAGGGAATGTTATGCACCTTGGGATATGATATTACAATGTATATGGGTTTATTGAGATGCCAACATGTGGCACACACCCCACTTAGTTATATATTTATAATAAATAGGGGCACATAGGAATTAGTTATATTGGATTACGGGTAATGAGTCGGCCTACATTGGGATTAGGTGTTACCCATCCATTAAGAATAATGTATGTATATATAAAGGATAAGAGTATCAGAATGAGTTAGGTCATGGATGTATGGGTTGAGTCTTATACATGGTAGAGATATATTGGAGGTTTCCCCCTCGAAGTGGATTCCCATATTGGGATATTGTGGAGTTACTCCTTCTTTAAGGAACATTATATGGTGTTGCCCTACCTTAATGGTATTGTTCTGCATATATTGAATATTCAGGAATATTGGCCCACCAATATATCTTGTGTTGTGTTATCTTCTACAAATTATTCATTTATTATATGAAAATATCTTATCAACATATCTGACACAAAGAGTCAAATGGATAGGCGTAAGGTTGGTTCCCAAGAAATTTTGATAGATTGGATTCTCCTTAGTAAAAGTAAAGAATTATTTTATATGTATGCTAACTTAACATTTCAATCTAATTTATGCAATTGAAAATCATAGGAAATGATGTTGATATCTATGTAATTTAATGATTCTCAATAAAAAATTAAAATTGAAAAAATTAGATGATATACCACTTTATTACTTATGAAAAATAATTAGATTATTTGTCAAAAAAATTTGGAAGCGTGAAAGAACATTGTGTCATAACCATATTAGGATACAAAGAAACCAAAGAAATAACAACAAAAATTAGTCTAGAAAAGACAATTCAAAACACCAAGAATAAAAATAAGCAAGGATGGAAAATGAACTAGAGGCAGGTGGATAATAAAGCCTAACTAACATTAGGTAGGTTTTTTTTCCTTAGACATAAGGTCCTAACCAACTTATGGTGGAATTGTTGTTTACCTCCACATATTCCTTTATTTTCCTCTTGGATGCCTTTCAAATATGATTTGGTAGTATAAATTTCCAAAGGCAAGACACAAAAACCTGTTTAGGCAAGCCAAAAGCGCCCAATCGTAATTGTGTGCAAGAGAAGTCCACATTCATCAATGTGAAGGTGGAGGTGAGGCTCAAGAACCTTTGCAAGAACCATCTAACTTGGTTGAAAGAGTGGAAATAGGGGTGGCTCTGTTGGTCACCTTCCCTTGAGGTACCCTCCATGAGGGAAAAGATGGTGGGACAAAAACAATGTTGCATAACTAAAAATGGGAAACCTTAGTGGTTTGCACTTGAATTTGTATAACCACATTAAAAATAACAACGACTTTGTTACAAGTAGAAAATTGAGCATCAAAAAAATAGTTGAAAAATATAATTGCCTTTATTTATCTATTTTCACTCTAAAAGTATGTCAAGTACGTTATGCTAGAAGCATGGCATAAAACCCCCAAAATAATATTCTATTAGAAAAGGGATTTGGCTGGAAGGGTTTGAATAAATCATGCATTTTCATTTAAAGCTTATTAAGCCTTTTTGCAAAATCAAGACAAACATATAAGAGTCTAAGAGTGGCCCCCAAAAAGGACTGTTATGTTAGGTAAATGTAACACATTCACCTAATTTTGTTACACACAAAAAAGATAAAAATAATATAAACATATATTATTCAAAAAATTTATGTAACTCCAAAATTAGGAAAATATAAGTCAATTTACTCAATATATTGTGATCTTGAAGGAGTTATGAAAAACCTATGATTTTTAAAGAACCATCTTTAACAAAGATGTATGAGAATGGAGGACTTAGAAATATCTCTTATTTAAAACTATTTACTAATTTTGATACATGCTTAGTTAATTGATATAGTGCTAATTTATTTGTGTTATTAATCATCGATCCATGTTAGACCATTATACATGCATTTTTTTTCTATTTGTCAATGTTCAACTGGTCTTCATATGTTTTTGACACTCTTGATCTTGTTTCTCTCTCATCGAGTTTCCATTCTTTTCAGTGTGAACCATTATATCTTTTTTCCTTTACATTCTCCTTTTTGTTTCTCTCTCCCATTATCTTATCACTATTTTAGACATTTAACCATTTCATTATCGTATGAAATTGGTAATGTCTGTTCATCACTACTACTAAAATGGTCTTTTGTTTCCTTTGGCCCTTTTCAGCTATGATTTGAGGGCCTTGAGGTTTTGGAATGTGTTTTTCAGTATTTTTCACTTGTTGTGTGTCAGTGTATGTAATGATAAGCCATCACATTGGTGATTGAGGTCATGGGTTTGATTCTCGGTTTATCCGCAATGTGTGGAACAAGACATTTGTATGCCATTCCAAAGGTTGATTGGTAGTGTTCACCTTGTGTTATAGATTCACAACTCCAGGTTGATGAGAATTTGCTAATTCCTCTAGACTACTAAAATAATAATAATACGGTCTTAATTTGATTTTAAGATTTTTAATAATCCAAATTTGTACTAGTGCATTTAACAGACAAGAATAAAAAAAGTAGAATATTGTTGTTGTAAGGAAATATCCTATTTATTTATAAATAATCCATGTATCAAAAACTTGCAAAAACATGTTTTAAGCATATAAACTACTAGTTTGTGCACATTGAAAAGATAAGGGCTAGAACAATCAGACTGCTCTTGATTGCTTGTTGAACACATTATACTTGTATTATGATTGCCATTTTGTTCCCCATATGGAGGACCTAAAAAATATCAAGTAGCTTAGGTTTTATTTTTTTATAGTAGATGGATCAAAACATGTTTGTTTCCTTATGCATTTTTCAGGGCTATAGATCAATTTAAGTTTTGGAGAAGGATATCAATCTCTCCGCGACTTGCAAAAAATATAGGAAAAGTGGGAAAGGTATATTAAGATTGTGGAACATTGATTACAATTATACCACTAGTTTCTAACCTTCCCATAAAATATCATTTTTGTATCCATTATAATTTTAATTATCCAAATTCACTTCCATTACGAAAGAGGTCATTGGAGTTTTGCAAGTTATGGAATCAAATCTCGATTCACGTAATTGAATGGACCTAGTTTTTACCACTTATCTTTGAAGATTGTCTTTAAATCCACAAAAAATAGACTAATATCCTAAAAATTCCTAATTTCTCTAGCACTTTACATACTCTATACTTTCATATAGTCTAGACAACCTTTTATTTATGTAAGTAGTTATGATATTTTGATTTATATCTATTTAGATATGAATTGCACCTAAATATGGGTAGTGTAGTGTAACTGTGTGTGTAAAACCACTTTCCATATCTACATTTTGGTGTACCCAATACTTGTGTCTAACCTATAGTTTATACTTTATGTGCACCCACTTTTATTGCTGCATTCTAAGTGCTAGATGTTTATTAAAGGGGTTTTGTCATATTTCATGGTTTTATACATTGATTCAAACGCTTGTGCATTCATATCCTATTAGGTTTTCAAAATGTATTCTTTAAATAATGTTAGGATGAAAAACATTATATAATTGTGATTATGAAGTTTAATTAGAAATCAAGGAATGATTATATTGAAAATGTTAAAAAATACACCATGAAGAATCCTTTCTATAAAGACCCACAAGATTGACTATGAGTTTACACTGTTTATGTGTTTCTCAAGTTTTAAGGCAAGTCACAATATTAAATCTTGTCCTAAATCCAAAGAGGAGGCTGCTGAAAAAGATTGGATTAATAAGAATAAAGGCATCAATAAGGAATATCTGAAAGGTAAGGGAATCATGCAAAAAATGGAAGTGGACCCTCGAAGGTTAATCCTTCATGAAAGTAGATAAACAAACCACTGGAGATTAAAGATCAGATTCCAGAAGGCCTAGAACAGACTCTAGAAGAAGAAGCAGTTGAAGTAGGTTAGGAGGAGGCTAGAAATATGATAGCGGACCAAGGCCCAAAAAAGGATGAAGATGTGGTGGTTTTTGAAGATTGTCAGGAGGACATTATTGTTGGATCCATAGTCTCGTATATTATGGACGAAATTTGTTTTTACCCAAAGACCAGTTGAATCACTACTAGTAAGTAATATGTTCAAGATCCTAGACACTAATCTGGAGGACATTACTACGATTGAGGAGGATCTTCAACATGCTCTTGAGACTTATGGGAATGACCTAAACGAAATAACAATGGAAGAAACTACAGATAAAGAAGTGGTAAAAGAAAGTCCCATTGAGGTATGCCAAAGATGTCCAAGTCTCTGAGATGACTAGCATACCATCTCCAAAACAAAAACCAACCCCAAAAACTAGATCAAAGATAGATGTTGGTGCCAATAAAGCGTCTCCAGGAAGACCGTCTAAAAAGGAAAATAGGGAGAGAGCCACAAAGAAGGATATTATGGAGGGGCGTAAAAAATAATTGATGGTAAGTTCCAAATCATCCCATTCTAAATGTTTTTCTTATCTTGGAATATAAGGGGCATAAACCAACCCTGTAAATATAGGATTTTATTTGATTTGAAAATTAAGGAAAGACAAGATGTAATAATGCTACAAGAAACTAAGATGAATTAGGAAAAGATGAAAGAATTTTAGGCATTTTTTTGAAAAGAAGTTGGAGTCCACTATCAATTCTCTGAAGGGGCATTTGGGGGCCTTTTGTGCATGTGAAATAAGAATATTTTGAAAGGATTCCCCCTCATTAATATTCAGCAACATATATCCATTTGTTTCACTAAAATCAGCTCTAGAAAACATTTTACTCTCTCTAATATCTATGCTCCCAATACTACAACTGGTAGAAGGTTGTTATGGGAAGAGCTGACTACCTTCACAAGGTTTTTTAGTGATTTAAAATGGATCATAGGAGGGGATTTTAACACACCCCTCATTCCCTCTGAAAATAAAGGAGGTGTTAATGTGTATTCTAAGAGTATGGAAGGCCTTGTGAATTTCCTGGGGTGGAACGATCTGATGAATCTGAACCTCCTGGTCTAACAAGAGAGAAGGGGAAAATATGATTCAAATAAGACTGGATTGTTTTCTTGTGAATATTCATTGGATTCAGGAGCAACAATATACCCTCTCCTCACTAACATGCATTGTTTCGGACCACAGTCCCCTGATTCTCAAATTCAGTGGCAGGGAGCAGCCCATAGGTAGACGTTTCAGGTTCAAAAAAATGTGGACTACCCATCCGGAGTTGGAAAGGAAGATAGAAGAATGGTGGAGCTTGGAATTCAAAGGTAAAAATATGTATATGGTGGCTACAAAACTTAAAAATATTAAGGTAAATCTTGAAATTTGGAACAAGGAAGTTTTCAGCAATATCTTTCTCCGAAAAAGTAGAATTGCTAAAGATCTTCCTGTTATGGAAGAAGTTATGGAATAGGGAGGATGGAGCATGGAGGAAAAATTAAAGGAAATAGATCTTTTGGCTAAATACCACAATATATTGTATAGAGAAGAAATATATTGGAAGTAGAAGTTTAGAATTACTTGGCTTAAAGAAGGGGATTGTAACATCAAATTCTTCCATATCTTTGCCACCATTAAAGCTAATAAAGGAAGAATCCAAGAAATAAAGAAAGATAATGGTGAAATGGATACAAAGGATAAGGATATCTTTTCTAAAATTGTTTCCTTCTTTAGAAACTTGTTTATTGAAAAAAAATTCTCATATGAGATCTCTAGAACTAAAATCCTTAATCTTTTTGAACTGGTTATTAGCCAAGCTGAGAATAGAGAAATCATTTTCATTCCTTTTGAGGAAGAGATCAAAGCTATTCTTGATGCTATGGAAGGTGATAAAATCCAAGGGTCGGATGAATTTCATGCTTTCTTTTTTCAAATGTATTGGAATATTGTGAAGAAAGAAGTAGTTTTAGTGGTCCAAGAATTTTTCTGATCTGGAAGCCTGCTTAAACAAATCAACCACACTTTCATTTCCCTTATACCTAAAAATATAGGAGCTAAAGATCTTGGAGCTTTTAGACCTATTAGCTTATGCAATAATATGTATAACTTAATCTCTAAAATTCTGGATTTTAGATTAAAGGAGACTCTAAGTAACTTTATTTCTCCAAATCAAGGAGCATTCATGCCTTTGCAGATAAATTCTAGAGAACATAATCACTATCCATGAGATGATACATTATGTGGAGATCTCGGGAAGGGAGAAAATGATTGTAAAGATGGACACGCAAAAATCTTATGACAATATTGTTATCTCAAATTTTCCCCAGGAAAAATTGATCAAACACGACCCCGTGAAGAAAGAATTCAAGGGACAGTTCCGTTGTATGAGCACATGGTTCAAATGCAACAAACAAGTTACATGTAGGATCTATAATGGAGTAGAAGGGTCAGAGAAGGAGAAATATTTTCAATGAAGAAACCAAAGGCTCAAAGGAAAAGAAATGGCGAAGGCTCAAAGTCTTCGGGCTCTACAAATGACTCAAAACGAGCCCCAAAATTGGCTACGTGTGGAGGAGACAACGGAAGCTGCCAAGTGTCCAAGCAACACATCTCTAAAGATTAAAATCAAAAGCCTGACCCAAACAAGCACTAAGCCTCCATGCGAAAAGAGCCCCAAAATTTGCACCGGCCATTGAAAATTCTTCAACTTAGCGAAAGGTGCCAAGTGTACAAACAACACATAGTCAAAAGTGGGATCTTGGGCGGAGACTCAAAGTTGCACTAGTCCTCCACATAGCCAATGGTAAAAAGAGGTCAAAAAGGAGAGTGGGCCCAAAATGAATAAGTATAGAGTGTAGGCAGAAGGTGCCATGTGTCTTAATGACGCTCCCTCAAGGGTAAAATCTTGAGTAAAAACCCAAATGAGCGTGGGCGCGCCACATAGTCCAAATTAAAAAGGTGACAGAGTTAGGGGGCCGAATAGTCAAAGTAGAGGTAGGCTAACGAAGGGAGCCAAGTGTTAGCATGACACTACCTCAAAGGTACAACAAGGAGGTAGTTTTCAAACAAGTGCCAAACCTCCACGTGTCCAGGGTCAGACTTTTAGCCCGCCAAACAAAAAGACTCAGGAAAAATACAAGGGAGCTTGAGGAGCTCGCAGAAGCTTCCACATGTCATTATGGCACAATTTCAAGAGTGAGGCTAGGGGGAAAAACTCAAATGAGTGCAGGACTGCCACGTGGACCTTGTATGGAAAGACTCATTTAAATATTGCGCGCTCGTGACCCATATTTTCAAACAACCATATCTTTTGATTGGAAACTTAGATTTGGGTGGGAGAAGACTTTTTGGAAATGTCTCGACACCCTCTATGCCATGGAAACATAAAATATCATTCTTAATGGGATTTTTTAGGTGAAAAATTAGAACATGTCTTCCATCCATTAATGCAGAATCTGATTGCTTCAACTACCATATCTGATTTGATTCAATCCGCCGTTCTTCCTTCTTCAACACATCGAACAGACATGGGGAGTGACAAAATTGACAGATTGTAGGTAGATTTGAGAGGGGAATTGATTAATGGTGGTTTATATTTCAAGGAATTATTTAGTACGTATCTCAAGCTGGTTGAAGCATGATTTGAATTTTCCCTCCTCTCTCTCTTATTCTTTCTATATATTGTAACACTTCCCATTTTTGAGAAGGAGAGAGATTTTGGGTGTAGGGAAACTCTGTCAAAGTCATTTCCTAACTCCATTTGAGATGTAGGCCTTCTCCTATGCCTAGAGAGCATATTTTTTCCTTTGAGCACTACATGAAATATTATGTGTACCTTACAAAGCAATAAAATTTTGTTTCGTGGCGTCTTTCAACCCTTGACATTGTTCTATTGTTTCTCTATGCCTCTTTATCTCATGTTTTCTCCCTGTGCATGTATTTCACATTTACAGGTGCAGGACTTCGTGCTTTATGGATTTTCTATGGTAGATCTAGATCTGGGTCTGTGTCACTTCTATTTGACCTCCCACAGTCCCCTTTTCCCTACTTCATTCTCCCTTAATAGAGTATATCACACTTCCTTTTCTGGTGTATCACCACTTAGTGTAGGATTTTTCACCCTCTCTCTTTCTCTCTGTCTCCTTGGAATGGTTATATTAGGATTAGAATCAGTTTTTTCCTTCTCAAGAGTAGCTTTTAGCAGGTAGATTAAGAAGCAAGAACTGGCTTTCTCCAGAGGGCCATCTCAGGTTTACAAGTCCCACAGCTTGAGTGATGGTCCCATGTTGTGCATTCACACCAAATGACGCACTCACAATCAGGCCATTCAAGTGTGATGTGATTCTACACTAACATTTTTGGCATGCCCGGTGGGACAGGTTTGAAGAACCTTATCACTTCATTTCATTGAGTTGATGTGTTTTTAGTGAGATTCAACCTTTAGAGGCGCATGCAAGCACATCTGGAAACTCCATCTGGTCAATAACCCATTCTCTAAATTGCAGACCTTTTCCATCCATTTCCACTCATTTTTATCCATTTTCTTCTTCCATATCTTTCATTTTCTCCCATTCCATAAAGTTGTGCAATCATGACTTCACTCCCTTCATGGAACTCACACTTACATCAACAATGTAATTCACATCCAATGCATTTCCCAACTCCTCCAATTCAATAGTATGATCAAATCCAAAACCATTATGCTTATCGATATGAGAAAGGTCAAAACCAATTTGGCTATGGAGCTTATCAAGAACAAGGGGATGCATACAATGGTGACAAATACATGGAGAATGCTGGTTTTCTGGAGAAGATTAAAAAAATGGAGGATGGCATGGTTCATTCAAGGGCCATAGCATAAATGAAGGCATTCAAGATTGGTTTTTAGGGAACCTTATCCATGGGAAGGCTCTTTTCCAAGGCATTACAACCCTCAGAAGATGCTTGACTTCATGGTTGAAGTGTCGCCTCAGCTTACACAGTAGATTGAGGACATTGAGGCTTATGAGAAAAGTGCGATACAACCTTGGTAATGGGTAATTCAATCACCAGCTCCCTTTCCTTCATTTCCTCTTTCTCAAAATTTATCATTTCAGCATGACCAATAGTCAAGCCCAACACAAGAAGTCATTCCCTCCAAAGAAATAAGAAGTTCCACCTTCCTCCCCACCACAAGAAGTCTAGTCAAGGAAATCAACAAGAAGGGGAGCCCAACATAGAAGAAATGCCAGATAATTTGAAGAGTTGGGCTACAAAATTTGGGTTTACAAAGATCCCCTTGATGGTCAAGCCAATAGAGGACGTCATGATTGAGGATCCAGTGGTGACTGAGGCTAAGTTTGCAGCAGAATAAGAACAAGAACAAGAACAACAAGAAGAAGATCAACAGTCTGTTTACTTTGAATGAAGTGTCCCTAATGGCACTTTGTTTGAAGAGGATGCTAATTTGGATCAAGCTACACAACCAGTTGAGGAGGAGGAACAATCAGATCCAAGTCCCATTGAAGAGGAGTAGATGGGAGAGATCAAATCAGAGTTGAGGCCACTCAATGAAGATAACATCATTGAAGATTTTTTGCTTTCATTTCAAGGACCTGATTTGATTGATGAACCCATGATGGAGGAGGACCATACAATTTTATAGGCTCCAAGTGTAGAGTAGACCACAAAAGAACCTTTAGTTCTTCCTCCCACTTCATCCCCTTCAAGCTCTACTGTTGAAGAAGAGTTTGAGCTTTCAAACTTCATGTTTGAAGGAAAAGGTAACCATGGTGAGCTAGTTGCAGATCAAGAGGACACCATGAAGGAGGTTGAATGTATACAAAAGAGAAACAAGGAGGCAAACTGTCTGTCAGAGTTGGAAGATTAATTCAATGGAGAGGATCCCAAGGAGATAACATAATTTGATCCTCCATCATTCACCTTTCAAGCACATGAACCTTCTTCCATGGAGGAGAGTATTCAAGGAAAACAACTTGCACTTCATAATATCTCTCTGAAACCAAGGTTGGAAGATATGAATCTTCCATGCTCTTCTCAGGAGGAGGAAGTAAAATGGAATGAGGATCCCATCTCTCCCATTTCTCTCACACCATCCTCCCAAGAAGGTCCACAAAAAGACTCCATTTTTGGAGTTAAATATCAGAGAAATGGGCACATTCAAAGGATCAAACCATGCCCAATCAAATACTTGGCTTCATTAGGGCCAAGGGAGAAGCCACAACTAGTCATGCTTGCTTTTAAGCATGAGGAAGAACCTCAAAGTGCTTAGGGTCACCATCAACACCTCTAGGAGTCCAATGCAAATCATCTTGAGGAGGTATTTCCCATTGATGTTGATACCTTGATGATTTGGGTGGATGACCAGCTTATTGTTAGTTTTTCACTCATACAGGCAGCCATATTCAGTGTCAAACCTGCCCCTTTTGAGAAAAGGAAGCTATTTCTCCCTGTCCGTGGCAAGCTTTTATTTCTCTCTAGTTAGTATAGGAGTAGGAGTAGATTTTGTTTTCAGCAGAAGAAGTGCTTGTGCACACTTTACATGTCTCATTTGAGGCATGTATGATTTTGTCTTTTTACATAAGTTTTGTTCACATTGCTCCAGAGGTGTATGAGGCCAGGCTCTTCAGTATTCATGGCAGAAGACCCATAGTTTCCTATAACAGTTTCTAATTTCAAAATAAAAAAAATGCAGAGAATTTTTTTTTTTTTTTGAGATAGTCCATTTCTGG
Organism: Taxus chinensis; assembly: GCA_019776745.2. Lineage (NCBI taxonomy): Eukaryota > Viridiplantae > Streptophyta > Pinopsida > Cupressales > Taxaceae > Taxus > Taxus chinensis. The sequence continues at coordinate 294,856,520 of CM034147.1, read as the reverse complement.
GACAGATTCAGGGTCACCAAGTGCAAGTAGTCGGGCTAGCAGTGGCTCGGGGATCAAGTTTCCAAAGAAAAAGGGTCAGTATTAGGGTATTATTATTGACTCCATGCCCAATGGATTATTTAAGGCCACTGGTCCTTTCATCTAGTAGGAAAATGTCCCCTATGAGTCGCCAATTGTTATCTCAATTTTTCCCCAGGAAAAATTTATCAAACACGACCCCGTGCAGAAAGAAATTCAAGGAACGGTTCCGTTGTATGAGCCCGTGCTTCAAAGATAATAAAAAATTTACAGGTAGGCTCTAAAATAGAGTAGCAGGGTTGGAGAAGGAGACAAGAAAGAAACAAGAGGCTCAAAGGAAAATAAATGACGAAGGCTCGAAGTCTTCGGGCTCTACAAATGACTCAGAATGAGCCCCAAAATTGGCTAAGTGTGGAGGAGATAACAGAAGCTGCCAAGTGTCCAAGTGGTGCATCTCTAAAGATTAAAATCAAAAGTTTGACCCAAACAAGCACCAAGCCTCCACGCATCTAGAGACCCAAGAGTTGCACCGACCATTGAAAAGTCTTCGACTCAATGGAAGGTGCCAATTGTCCAAACAACATACATTCAAAAGTAGGATCCTGGGTGAAGACTCAAACTTGTGCTAGCCCTCCACATAGCCAATGGTCAATAGAGGTAAAAAATGAGAGTGGGCCCAAAATGGCTAAGTATAGAGTGTAGGTGGAAGGATCCATGTGTCTTAACGACACTCCCTTAAGGGTAAAATCTTGAGTGAAAACCCAAATGAGCGCGGGTGTGCCACGTAGTCCAAATTAAAGAGGGGACAGAGCCGGGGGGTTGAATAGTCAAAGAAAAGGTAGGCTAGTGGAGGGAGCCAAGTGTCAGCATGGTGCTACCTCAAAGGTATAATAAGGAGGTAGTTTTCAAACAAGCACCAAGCCTCCATGTGTCCAGGGTAAGAATTTTAGCCTGCTAAGTAAAAAGACTCAGGCAAAATACAAGGGAGCTTAAGGAGCTTGCAGAAGTTGCCACGTGTCAGTATGGAATGATTTCAAGAATGAGGTCAGGGGGAAAATACTCAAATGAGCACAGGGCTGCCACGTGGACCCTGTATGGACAAACTCATTTAAATATTGCGCACCTGTGACCTAGATTTTCAAACAACCATATCTTTTGACTGGAAACTCAGATTTCGGTGGGAGAAGACTTTTTGGAAACATCTCGACACTCTCTACACCATGGAAACATAAAATATCATTCTTAATGGGATTTGGTAGGTGAAAAATGGGAAAAATAATTCCAGGCCATTAATGCAGAATCTAATTGCTTCAACTACCATATCTGATTTGATTCGATATGTTGTTCTTCCTTCTTTAACACGCCGAACAAACATGGGGAGTGACAAAATTGAAAAATTGTAGGAGGATTTGAGAGGGGCATTGATTAATGGTGGTTGAGCTTTCAAGGTAGGATTCAGTGCATATCTCAATGTGGTTGAAGCTGGATTCAAATTTTCCCTCCTCTCTCTCTTATTCTTTCTATATATTGTAACACTTCTCAGGATTCGAATTTTCCCTCCTCTCTATCTCTCTTATTAGAAGGAGAGACATTCTGGGTGTAGAGAAACTCTATCAAAGTCGTTTCCTGACTCCATTTGAGCTATAGGACTTCTCCTACACATGGAGAGCATATTTTTTCCTCTGAGCACTACATGTGATAGTCTGTGCACCTTATAGAGCAATAAAATCTTGTTTCGTGGCGTATTTCAACCCTTAGCATTGTGATATTTTTTTTATATGCCTCTCTATCTCATGTTTGTTCCTTGTGCATGTATTTCACATTTACAGGTGCAAGACATCATGCTTCATGGAGTTTCTATGGAGGATCCAAATCTAGGTCTATGTCACTTCTGTCTGAGCTCCCCTAGTACCCTTTTCCTTGTTTCATTCTCCCTCAATAGAGTATCTCGTACTTCCTTTTCTGGTGTATCACCGCTTAGTGTAGGATCTTTCACCATATTTCTTTCTCTTTGTGTCCTTGGAATGGTTAGATTAGGATTAGAATAAGTTTTGGCCTGCACAAGAGTAGCTTGTGGTAGGTAGATTAGGAAGCAAGAACCAACTTTATCTGGAGGGCCATCTCAGGTTTGTAAGTCCCACAACTTGATAGATGGTCCCATGTTGTGAAATCACACTAAATGCCCCACTCATAATCAGGCCATTCGGGGGTGCTGTGATTCTACACTAACAAATATGTCCTGGGATTTCTTGTACTCTCGTTTAATTCAACTAGGTTACCATCCTCACTTCGTTAAAATGATCTAAACCTGCACTAAAGATATTATATTATCTATTATAATTAATGGTAAGGCTAATGGTTTCTTCAAATCAGAAAGGGTTCTGAGGTAAGGATATCCCCTGTCACCTTTCCTATATATAATAGTTGTTGAAAATTTGAGAAAGTTATGTTCTAGGGCCCAAAGTAATGGTATCATGGAAGGTATTAAAGGATAACATGGGGTTGAGAATCGATTCTTGCAACATTTTGTGGATGATGTTCTTCTTCTTGGTCAAGCTAGTGTTAAGGATGCCCATGCATTTAAAATCATCGCTAAACAATATGAAAAAGTTACTGGGAAGAGGATAAATTTGAGAAAGATTTCTTGTTTCTTCATTAATGTGGGGGAGGAGCAATAAAATGGGCTTGCCAACATTTTGGAGTGTACCATCAAGGCCCTCCCAGATACACACATTGGTATGCGTCTTTGTGGGAAAAATCTAGAGGAAGGAGGTTGGAATAAACTAATAGAAAGATTTCATAAAAATATGGCCTCTTAGAAAGAATTTCTGCTTTCATAGGCTGGAAAAACTTAGCTCCTTCAAAGAAACTTACAGGGTATAACCGTGTTCATTATGTCCATATTTATTTTACCAGTTAGAGTCAAGAAAGCTATTGAAGGCATACTGAAACATTTTTTATGGACTGGATCAAAAGAAAAGAATAGAATCCTTTTAGTTGTTTGGGATAAAGTTACTCAACCTAAGTATAGGGGTGGTCTTGGACTAAAAAACATACAATTCATGAATTAAGCTCTAATATCTAAGGTTTTCTGGATATTACATAGAGAGGAGGGCACCTGGGTCAAAATCCTGAAGGTGAAATATTTCGGGCCCTTTGGCAGAACTTTGGTTCTCTTTTCCGATATAAAGCTCCCTAGAGGTTTTATTTTTTGGAATAATCTATGCCAAACTAGAAAGTTGTTGGTAAAAGGAAGAAAATGGAATCTAGGTGATGGAACTAAGATTAAATTTTGGGAAGACCCATGGATCAAGGACATAGCTCTAAAAACAGAAGAGTGATGGAGGGATTTTGGCCATTATTTAATCAGGAAAAGGGTGATTTGGTTTGCAACTATTGGAATGAAGAGAGGAAGTTGATCCCCCTCCTTCCTCCCCCCACTAACTTGGGGAATTACAGCCTTTCCAAGACCTAAATAATATCCTTAAATATTATCATATACCCCATGATAGAGCTCAGGATGAGCTGATATGGAGAACCATGGCTATGAGGGAGTATGGTGTTAAGTCTAGTTATGTGTTAAATTTTGAACATATTGAACCCAATATTCTTTGGGGGTAGGTCTGGAATAAGAATATTATCCCCAAAATCAATATATTCTTCTGGGAAGTTGTTAAAGGTAAGATCCTAACTGTGGATAGACTAATAAAAAGGGGAATGATCATCATGAATAGATGTGGTCTTTGCAAGAGTAATGAAGAGTCAATCCAACATCTCTTCCTAGAATGCTCCTTTTCCTTTCAAGTCTTCTCCACTACCATAAGTATTTTTAAGTTACACTTGGTCCTTTTCGGGGATGTTACCCTTCTTCCTAATCAATAGAGCTTCAATTTTCAACATGATCTGGTTAAGGAAATATGGAAACTTTACCTCCCTCACATGGTTTGGGGGATATGGCTGGAATGAAATAATATGATTTTCAAGAACAAAGTTTCTAGTTTGGAGAAGGTTATCACAAAGGTGAGACAATCACTTAAAGATAACGCTCAAATTCTAAAGCCTAAATAGTCTAAAAAGTGCCCAGATTAGGAAAGAAGAATTCTCAGTAACATAGACATCATTCCTAATAGTCATGTGAAGGAGAAGGTCATCCACAATGTCAAATGGTCAAAACCCTTTGACGACATCTTCAATATTAATTTTTATGGCTCGACCAAACAAAAGGACCATGTATATGGAGGAGGAGGTCTAATTCGTGATCACATGGGCAGGTTTATTAGAGCTTACACGAGTATAATTGGTAATCATACCAATAACTATGTTGAAGCTAAGGGTATGTAATGGGGCATCATGATGTGCAAAGATATGAGTTTAAAATCCATCATTATCGAAGGTGATTCCTTGTGTGTTATTAATGCTCTTAAGAATCAGAGTAAGTGTGGGTGGAAACTCAAAAACATTATCAAGGAGGATCATGGAATTCTAGAATCATTTGATAAAGTGGACATCCTACACACCTACTGAGATCATAATAAACCCACAGATGCTCTTTCTAATCAAGGAAATGACATGTCTGAACTGATGACATGGCCAGGGACACGTATTCCTTGGGAAAACATTAAAATTTTGATTAATGATGACACCTATTAGGAGGGTGAGTAATGATGGAGCACTAGACTCACATGCCTGGGTTTTTGAAAAGTCTTTCTTCTTTTTTGGAAAAGGTTACAATTCATTTGATTTTGCATTGTTGTCATGTAATGTGTAATAAGAAAATTTACAATTTTCAAGCATGACAACGATACCTCCATGTCAAAAAATTTCAAATTTAACCTTTCCAAGATACCCCAGGTCTACCTGTGCTCAGAACCGACCTTACCCAATCAGTCCAATGACCCCCCAATGGATGTTAACTCAGTCCCCTAGGTTAATTATTAAATTCAAGTCAATCCCCCTAGGTGATTTTAGGAGTTCTCAAAGAATTTTAATTTTGGGCAGTTTTGGGAAGGCGTACCATTTGCCTTCCTGGGACTGGCGCAACCCCCTGGAGTGGAACAGAGGAGAAAAATCCAACATATAAATGAATCAAAGGCATAATAACATCAATGAATTTATTTTGAAAGACTCATGAAATATTTGGAGGAGTTGGGTCAAATTCATTAGAAACAGGGTTCTCAGGCCTAAGCAGTGCACAAGGGCAAAAAAGCTACTGAGATTCAGGAAGTGATTATAGGAGATCTAGATGGATTTATGAGATAAAAAATACATCCTTGGAAAGGGAATTCATATCTATAAAATATGGTGTAATCATATTTTTCACAACACTTTGGTGTAATATATTTATATGTGGTTTTTTCCATACTTAGCTAGGGAGATATAATAAAAATAATATTTTCTAGGACCTAAATGGAGGAATACAGAGATAAGACCCTCACCATTGGATTAAAAATTCCATTTTAAGTCAAATTAATATAAAATATTTCCATAAAATTCCATTGGGATCTCAAGTTACCATCATTTCAAGTTTCCCACAAAGTAAGCTTCCAACAGTTAGTCAATTTTCCAAAAGGATACATGTCAGCTCCAGGAGCTTGGTGAATTTTTATGTCCCTTTCATCTATTAAGAAAATGGAAGTAGGGGAAAATAAATTTTTCCCATCCTTATTTATCCCTCTGGTCACCCATGGAACCTTCTGCATTGCCAATTCAGCCCCCGGGTGCTTGTCGGAGCCTATTCCCTCATTCGTTCAAATCGCAACAAGTGGCCCAACCAGGCATGATGTGCAAAATGATGACCCTTTTATCCATTTGGAAAAGGTATGTGAGGGATAGTAAAAATGTTACCATCCCCAGGTATGCCTCCTAGTCCTCCATGCGTCTGAATTCTAGCTCCCAGGTGGTTCTCTCAACCTTTATAGCCCAAATACTCAATCGTTTGGATCTTGCCAAGTGTCAACTCAAGGAGCGATGTGAAAATTGATATTCCTTTCATCCATTTACCTAAAGGGACATTAGGAACACAAAAATTTTCCCAACCCCAGCTTTAAAATATGAAAAAATTCTATCTCCTTTGTTGCTTCTCCATTATTGCCCGTGAAGCTCACTACCGGAAGAAAGTTTCCGAAAACTTGCAAACCTCAAGTGCCCCTCCTCATTTATTCTTCCCTCCATTATTCCTACATGTCAATGAATTCAATAAAAAAATTTGTCTTTTTCATCTGCCACCATGTCCATTTAGTGCCATAAACACTCATGAACCAAAACGGTGAAATGCTAATATCTCACAATCCGGAGCACAGATTAAAGTGAAGTTTTTTTACATAACTCCTTATTTTCAGAGGCTATCAAGATGAAAAAATAAAATATAAAATTATTCCCTAGATTATTAACTAGAAATAAAACTCCATTTTGTGCCCCGAATTCTTCTCCTTTGATTTCCCATTAATCTGGAAAGCGGGTGAAGCTAAATTTTTGCACACAAAATCCAGGAGAAAAACCTATCTCGATGGAATTTTTTTTTATCACAATCCAAGGTGGAAAAGGAGACCTACAATTTTTGAATCTCCATTTATGGCTTCCATTACACAATAGTGAAAAATAAGTGAGCTACCTCTCCACTTCTCAAGGTTCCAGTAGGCGTAATCGCACGAAAATCGGTGGAAACGATCATTAAAAAATCTAGTTTCGCGTGAACTAGTTTTCACACCATGAAGTCCCTATTTTTTAGAGATACAGAGGGATGTGTTTTTTATCATAATTCTTCCCTCTTAAAATAAATTTTCAAATTCCCAAATATCTGACTAGTGAAATCATCTGAAATTCGAAGGGAAGGGTCTCTAAAAAATCTAGTTTCTTTCAAACTAGTTTTTGAACGATGAAGTTACCAATTTCTCAAGATATGAAGCACTAATTTTTTATCAATATTCTTCCCTAGTAGATCCATGCCTAAAGATCTTACCAGGCATAGATTTTTCATTTTTATATTTGATTTTTTCAGTAAGTGAATCATGATGAAAATTGGAGCACGAGTTCGTGACGAAGAGCCGAATCCAAAAACTTTTTCCCATCGCAAACCAAGGTCATTTTCACCACTTACTAAAAATAGCATATTCTATACTTCCTCACATGCTATAAATGTCAAGTCCCACCAAATTTCAAGTTCGATCAGTCGGGACAGTCAGAAAATGGGTAAAATGGAAAGTCAAACAGAAAACAACTTCTTCCCAAAATAACAGGTCCCCAAAAAGCAACTTGCTAAAAATAGAAATTTGCTAAAAATAACACTATCTCGAGGAACAGACAGGGGGATGGTATATGACAGAAGGCTCAGAAGGTGAAATTAGAGCAAGACATATGACATATCCTAGAATAGCAGAGTATGGGCTCATATTCCAAAAAATAGAAAGTTTTCATTTTAGGAGTGGAAAGTTACATATGATTTTTTTTTCCACTCACCTTACTAATTTTTGGAACTCCCCTTTAGATAATGAGATGGTTTAATGGGTCCAAAATGGAGGAATGAGAACTTCACAAAGGTCCTACAAGCACCATCTTGAGTGCAATGAGTAAACAGAGGCAAAACAAGGCATCGCAAGGCACATCATGTCGAATTCATCTTCGTCACTTAATGGATTCAAGTGATTCAAAGTGAGTGTGGTCAGAACAATTTCAATGAGTCAAATAGTTCATCAACAAAGTTTCAAGGAGGTTCATTGTTGGCATTTTTATGTGTTCATCTCAAACTTGCATTAGTAAATCCTCAGAACAATGTTTATGAACATTCATTTTGTGGTCCAGGATGTATATGCATCATAGAGTTATGTGATCATCACTAGATGGGGCAAATGATTCAAAGTTATTCAAGGGAGCCATCTTCATCAGTGTTGAGGATCAGCTAGTGGTAAAAATCTTCGCTTAAAGTTCATGAATGCATCAAGGCATTTAAAGCAATTCATCGCAAGGAGTGTTTTCCCTTCATTTCTTCCCTCCTCCTCTCTCTCCCTCTCTTCCTTATCTCTCTCTCTCTCTATTCTAATTCTTCATTGGGACTCATCATTGTCTTTCATTCTTATTAACTTGAGTGACCTATTTTAAATTTGTAAAAGTATTTTCTCAAATTATAAGAGAAATAATTAATTTATGGAGACGAAAGGTCACGAGTGGAATATGGAAATCCAAGAGTTATATGAGGGAGGTGAAAGGAAAAATCAGATTGCTATAAATTGGGATGGCCTCTCTATTCCAAGGGATTACGAATTTTTGAATAACTTCATACTATCTAGCATTGTGGATTGTGATAGCTTGGTTGAAGATTTGTATTCATCACTACACATGGAATACAAGCTACACTTCTTCTATTTCTCTTTGTTGTTTTTCCTCTATTTCCCTTTTGTATGCAATTTGTAAGCATGGTGATCAAAGAGAGTTTTGAATATTCAATGAATTAGCCTCTGAAAAATGTTTTGTTTATGTTGGTTTTGTTTGTCTCACTAACCACTTCATTGTCACTTTCTTCTATATTGGATGTTGAACTACTCTGGTTACTGGGTGTGAAGCTTTGCAATCTACTCACGGTAGTAATCTTCCTTAACTAGTTTCCCACCTTTCTTCATCAACATTGTAACTTAGTCCCTTGTACCCTCATACAAGAACTTTGCCACAGGTTCAGTGGGGTGTCCCTGTGTGATCCCTGGCCAATTTGGCCACCCACAACATTTAGATTAGGATTAGGATTAGTTACTTTCAATAATGGGAGATGTACCATTCAATGCAGATGGGTGTAGCCCCATGAACGTTGGTGGAGATACTTGATTTTTCCACCCGACACATTTTCTCACCAATAAGCATTTACTCAAGATTTTTGATATTGACATCTGCAACTGGTTGGGGCTTGAGGAAAGTAAAGATGAGAAAACTATGGGAGACGATAGGGTTCAAACAGAACCTACTACTTTCCTCCACTTGAAAAATGGTGTTGTCTTGTGGAAACTGTTGCATAAAGGGGGCTTCACTAGGTATATTCAGCACCTAAAAGGTAACGACCTTGTGCTTTATGTTGATTTTAGAAATGCTTGGAATGATGGGGGATTTAGTTTTAGAGGGGTTCAAATTAGGGTTTTTGAGATTGCCATAGCTGAGACAACGGGTCTTAAAATGTATGGGCTAAAAATACATAAGGACAAAAATAGCAAAAAATATGAGATTGCCACTTTTTTTGAGACAGGGGAGCATATTGTAGCCTATAATGATGGCATAGCCCATACTTGCCTCCCTAATCACTGGGATGATGTTTGCTTAGTGGTCATGAAATACCTGACTTTGGAAGGAAAATTACGGAAGATTTTCTCTCCTCATCTCTCCATTTTAAATTTCTTCCGTAGAAACCAAACTATGAGTCTGGATTTCTTTCTCTATAGGTTCCTTCTTTCCACCAATGAAGAACTCAAAAATAATAAAATTGACATCCCTCTCCATCAAGGCCTGATTATTTTTTTTGTCCAAAGAATCCAACCCATTTCCCCTACCTAACCTGAATATATTAGTGAACCTAAGTCTGACCATGAAACCATGACATTGGCCCTTAAAAGTATGAAGAAATGGAAAGGGAAAGGAACTTCTGAGGGGATAGCGGACCCTCTATGAAACTTGAAAATGGGGTTCAGAATGTTGGTGAGAGTTATGGTAATATGGAAAAGGATATAGTGGATTAAGAGGAAAGATTGATGCATGTTGAGTCAACTGATGATACTATTCTCACTGTTAATAAGAATCTAATTAGGAATTGAACAAATTTCATCATAAAATTGAGGTCTAGAATAAGAGAATTGGGGGTATTCAAGCTGATTTTTTCATGCAGGAACAAAGGATCTCTATCCTTCAGGATCAAATGGCCAAGGAAGAAAACAAGTCCAATACAAATCTCATGCTTAGCAGTTCCGACAACAAGGATTCTACAACTGATGCGGGTTCTGATATGGAGGCCATGAATACCTAGATTAAGGACAATGAGGAGGAAAGCTTGAAAGACCCTGCAAGTGTGGACACCTAGACTGAGGATTAGGAGGAGGAAAGACCTAAGTGGGTGATCATTGAAGTTGTGGGTAGGAAAGATGGCGGGCTAAACATCAGATCCCACAGCAAGGTTATAGATAACTAAAGGCGGGCCTTTGGCTTCTCTTTTTCCATTGTCCTATTGGTTTTATTTTTAGGGTTTTTATCAAAAATAGAATGTTTTATATGCAGAGTTTTTGTAATTTAGCTCTGTTTTGTGGTGGTTTGTGGTCAAGTCTTTTTGACTCTTCCTTCATGGCTTCTTGTTGGATTTTTTACTAAAACTAGTTTCTTTATGTACAAAGTTTTTCTTGGTTCCTTTAAAACCAAACTCTTTTTTACCTTATCCAAAAAAAAAAGGGTGATATTATGAATGTATTGAAAGATTTTGATTGTCATAGTATTCCTTCTCTTGTTTTAAATGCTCTAATTTGAAAATATGTTTTAGTATTAAATGTTAAACATCTTTCCATTGCTTCACCCCATGTGATTGTTTTGAATAGTGTTAAATTTATAGGTATTTCCAAGTGTTGGGTACTCAAAATCGATCCCAAACCCTTAATGTTCAACCTAGTATTGTTATACATTCATCACCAACTTCATAACTTCCAATTATTGCTCCCACTTTTCAGCCCACACCTAGGCATGGTTTTGAAATGACTATCATGAAGGACGTGTTAGCTAAATTACAAAAGTAAGTCCAAATGTTATCTCTAGTTTCTCAAAAGCCATATGTTTGGATAGATTCTCATGAGATATTGTTAAACCCCTAACAAATGATGTATTTTCTTTTCCTATTGTAAATGGTTTTATTGCACCAAAATTCACTTTTTTCAACAAAAAATGAGATCATTCTCACGACAAAAATTTTATGCATCTTTCTTTGATTATGTGCAAAATGATAAATTATTGCTTAAATTATTTTCACAAAGCTTATTGGACAACAATATTGATTGATTTTATGATTTATACTACATGGATGTATTAGTAATTTTTCTACATTAGTGTATGACTTCTTGGCTAGTTTTTCAATTAATATTGGTCTTAATTTTAGCTTCACACAACTAGATCAAGTGAAACAATCAATTCTTGTGATTAGGTTTAAAACCTTGATAATTCCAATGAATTACGTACCACCAAATACTGAGATTCAAAGAATCTTCATTAATAGTTTTTTACTTATTCTTAAAGACAAATTGCTCTTCAACATTTATCCATCTTCTAATAAAATTCATCATATAGTAAAATACATGAATTAAAACTTCTTGAATCACGTATGCTTATAAATGAGAACATAGAGTCCACCTAGCTTAAAAGTAAAAAATAAACCAAGCTTTCAAGTTACAAACAATGATCATAAGTTGCAATCTATAAACAATAGTAAGGAAATGAACAACTCTATAAAAAAAACAACAAAAACACTTGTGTTGCCTCAATGAAATTCCAAAATAGGAATTGAAGAAATTACTTGAGTGTAATATGACTACCCTACCACTAGTAAGGGAATATGACACTTTAAGGTCGTTTCAAAGATGTTTTGATGCTAACACATATTGCGATTATAAAAAAACTAGAAGACATTCACCCAATTGATGTATTATTTTGTGATACAAAATCCTATACTTTGTTTATGGTGGTTACATAAAAGTAAACGATACATCACAATTTACAGTGGGAATGACCAATCATACAAAACAACAAAAAAATAGTTGCAATGTTAATATGGTAGACAAACCAAAATAATCAAAATGTTGGATATCAAAATAATGTTAACACTACAATCTAAATATATTTCTACTAAAAACCAAAATACATTTGTGCTCCAATGAAATATGATACACATTTATCAGGAGGATTTATTGGAGTTTTCAATTTTATAAAAAAGAAATAAAAAATTATTGCAATTACATTCATTGAAGAATATACACTTTAAGATGAGTCATATATTAAACCTATAATTTTTTAGCAATCACAAATGTTAAAGAATGACGTGACATATTAATAGATAATGGTATTCAAATTAATGTATTAACATAGTTTTTTCTTCATAATGAATTCATACATAGCTTAGATGATCTAAATAATTCTTCCAAGACACACTAGTTACAAAACTACTAGAGAACCTTTAGGGTGTATTATATTTCCTATTTGAGTGACCAAAAGTTACAACCTATAAGCAATAGTAAGAAAATGATCAATGTTATAGAGCATTGTGTTTCCTCAATTCATGTATTCTTACATATGAGACACATTCTCCACCTAGCTCAAAATTTAAAAATAAACTGAGCTTCCAAGTTACAAGCAATGACCACAAGTTGTAACCTATAAACAATAGTAAGAAAATGACCAATGCTATAGAAAAACCGATGACAACACTTGTATTCTCTCAAATCATGTATTCTTACATATGAGACGCATACACCACCTAGTTCAAAATTTAAAAATAAACCAAGCTTCCAAGTTACAAGCAATGAACACAAGTTGCAAGCTATAAATAATAGTATAAAAATGACTAATGTTATAGAAAAACCAATGAACACACTTGTGTTGACTCAAAATGAGTATAGAAAATTTATAAGACTCAATGAAATTCCAAAATAGGGATTGAAGAAATTACTTTACTGCAATATGATTACCATACCACTAGTAATGGAATGTGACACTTCAAGACCATTTAAAAGATGCTTTGATACTAACACATATTACAATTATCAGAAAACTAAAAGACATTCAACCAATTGATGTATTATTTTGTGATACAAAATATAATAGTTTATTGATGGTGGTTACATCCAAATAAATGATACATCAAAATTTACAGTGGGAATGACCAATCATACAAAGGAAAAAAAATTAGTTGAAATGTTAATATGGTAGATAAACCAAAATGATCAAAATGTTGGATATCAAGATAATGTTAACACCATGAAATATAAATATATTTCTAATAAAAATAAAATACATTTGGGTTCCTATGAAATATGATACACATTCATCACAAGGATCGATTGGAGTTTTCAATTTTATAAAAAAGAAATAAAAAACTATTGTAATTACATTCATGAAGAATATACACTTCAAGATGATTCATACATTGGACCTCTATTTTTTTAAGCATTTATAAAAGGTAAAGAATGACATGAAATATTAATAGAAAATGGAACTCAATGTATGCACATAATTTTTTCTTCATAGTGACCTCATAAATAGCTTGGATGATCTAGATTATTCTTCCAAGACATGCTAGGTAGAAAAATATTGGAGATCCTATAGGGTGTATTATTATTACCTATTTGAGTGACCAAAGACTACTCCAATCCAAATTTATGTGGTACTTACAACCAAAAATGAGTTACTTGGAAGAGAATGAATACATCAATTGAAATCTAGTGTATGATAGGTAAAAGAGAGGTTCCAGTTGGGTTTATAAATATAGGGATCCAATCTAAGAATGACCACACTCTTTACATAAAAAGGTGCCAAAGGAGTGTTAGTGTCATAAATCTAGAGGATAATATTCCTAGCCTTATGATAGATATAGGTTTATAAGGCCTATAACCAAGATAAAGATATGTATCCTACTAGGACTTTGAATTAAAAAAGGAAACAACCAAGGGGTGGATAAAGCCAAGGGGTGTAATAACAATAAGACAATGTAATAAACCAAATCAAACATACATATACTCTAGTATATAGTAATGATTGACCAATATAAAACAAAAACATATAAAATATGATACTAAATAGGGTTTGAAATACTTATCTATAACGTGTGTATGACTGATGATGCATAATCCTCCCCAAACACAACAACACTGAGAGAGAATATCTATGGGTGGAGAAGGGGAAAGATCAACAAGAAGATCTCTAGTCTTAACTCACTATGGTGAACCAAATGCAAAAGATGAAAACTCTAAAATTTGAAAGTCAAATAATAAGTGCAAAATAGTGTGAGCAAGATAAAATAAGAAAGTGATAGAATAGTTGTTATAGTGTAAGTGGTGAAACTAACAAGAAAAAGGGTATACATACCAAATTCCATATCCCATGGGCGATGGTGTATTCCTTAGGGAAAACCCTAAGATCATAGGAAGAAATTATGAGGAATGGAGGCCAAGAGATAAGTTAGGGTGAATGAAGAAGGTCCAAGTTGACCAAGAAAACAAGGAAAATAGTGAGAAATAAGAAGAAGTAGATAAACATAGTGGGACAAGTGGACATAATGGGTATAATGTGTGAAGAAAAGAAATAAAAAAAAACAAGTATGTGTTGACTAAAGCTAATAATGACATCTCTCAAATGTTGTGGTCTAGCCCACACGACAAAATATGATCATAGCCTAATCCTGACAGGCTCCTTAAGGAATCCACTCAGGAGGAGAATGCATTAGTAGCCCCTACACAAAAGGAATGGTTAGCAAATAGTTTGACAAGATTTCCAGTTCCTTATACAAGTTAATGCAATGGGTACAAGAAATCAAGAAAATCAAAATTGTGGGAGGATTTAAGACTACCTCCTGATATGGATGATGATGGTGATGACACAAGAACAAGTGCAAAATATACTCTCCAATATAAGCTAGACAACCTGCATAACAAAGATAAATTGAACACAAAAGATATTAGAAAATAAGATGGTGGGTTTCTTAACAAGGTCATTCCCAAGAGATTAATAGCTTCCTAAGATGGGTGTCAACCCACTTTAATAACAAGGATAGATAAATGATAACAGATAAAAGGATGTGGATAACAAAGTAAGATAGATGTCAAAGATGATAATGATGCTAAGATATAAATTTGATAAAGACAAATGGTGATAAATAAAACCAAACCTTCTCAGGTCGACGATTGACCTCGAGGCTGAATGGTACGGTAGATCAGTGACCGCTGTAAAGCTAAGATTAGAAGATGATAGAAAACATATCTAAAACCCACTCTGGGATGTTGAGTCTGATGTTGGGATGGTGAGGAACAAAGAGGATGCAATAGAAGATAGATCTTGATGGAGTATACTAGTAAGGTAAAAGGTGATTTGGGACCATGAGAAAACAAGATTTAAGGCTATCATGCATATGGATGGCTAAGAAATGGAGTGTTCTTGAATGATGGAGGAAGCTATAGGAACATAGAGAAAGATGATGGTGCAGACATAATAAATATGGCTATCACAGATTAGGTCGATGGCCACATGGACTAGAGTAGCATGTGGGAGTTTTGATTACTTGATCTGGATGGGAAAAGGGACATTCAAGATGGGATTAGATGAGAGGCTAGTGACAGCATGGGCATGAGCTCTAAAGATGGTCTTATGGACCTGTAAAAAGTGAGATGATGGAAGCCAATGGAATGATGCAAAGCTGATTCTAACTCTTCAGATATATTCAATTCTTCCATGGATGGCATGCAAAGTATCTAAGACATCTCCAAGCATGGGTGACTGACTGATCACTGGAAGGAGAGAAGAGAGTAGACTAAGTCTGTACGAGATAGCCATAAATCTAGAAATTTTCATCTGTTTGAGAGGAGGGGTGGAGGTATATTAATAGGGTTGATGGAGACTCAAATTGGTCACCGATGATTGTGGCAGACAATCCACTTGGATGAAAGAGGTGATAAGAATCTCGAAAATGGAGGTCTTAAATTGGGTCTAAAGTCGTGAGGGATTATCCTTTTTGGACGAGATTACTGGTTCATGGGGGGAATTAATGGTAGTGGGAGGATAAGGGGATATTAAATGGGTGCAAATTGAATCCTAAGGACCATAAATGGTGGGATTGATGGGTGGAATCCTAAGAAAATGGATAGGCTAATGGGTTCTTAAATTAGACATGGGTAAATAATAATAATAATATTAGGATGGGATTTAGGGAAAAATAAATGGGATGATTAAAATAATGGATAATTAGATGGGATTAGGGATGGATTAAAGGGGATTTTTAACAATGGGATTAAAATGGGATGCTAATAGGAATTATGAGGGGTAATGGGGTTTGAGAGGGAAATAAGTATTTAGGAGGGAAATAGAAATTTGAATAGAAAGGGGACGATGAATGGGAAAAGTGACAACGAAGGGGCATGAACATGGGATGGGGCAAAAAGGCACAAAATATTGGTATCTGCATTTTCCCCTTTCATCATGTGGCTTCCATTAAGCAAGTCGTGAGACAAAAACAATAAGTGAAAGAAGATGATGTGTGAGGTGCTCCCCCTCAAACTAGGCATCAATGACACGAAGGGGAATCAATTACTTGTTTGAAATATAATGGATAGATTAAGGAGGGAAAGAATAGAACGAATGAGAAAAGAGGTAGAAAGATGCCCCAAGTGAAGGGGATGAAAATTGATAGGGTAAAAATAAAAGTAAAATAAAAATTATGGCTATGATCTTGGAAACATATCAATAGGGACATAGTACAGCCTTCGATGAAGGTGACGTTAATGGCCTATGGAACATGTGAGTCAGAAAAGATCACTACGAGATGGAGGGAATCCACTCAGATGGATGTGCAAGATATGGGACCAATAGGTCAAAGTAAAACATCAAAGTTATGCACAAATAAATGCGAGAATTGTAAAGGAAAGGTTTTACATAAATGGTCGGGCGATAAAGCTAGGGCAAGAGAGTTTGTGCGTCGTCCTTCGAACAGGTGAGCAAGTGAAAAAAAATGCGTCCTAGATGGGACGAGGATAAAACATTGCCACAATGGTGGGATTTAGGATGATTAGATGGTACCCTGAGAAGAGGGACACAGATGGTGGCCCCATAGAGCAAGATGCGGCAAGATACATGATAAATAGGATAGAACACAAGATGCACCATACAGGATAAGCCAAAGTGTGTTATGGGTAACAAACAAGTTTGAGATGGAGGAAAGGATAATTTAATGAGGAGATTGGTAAAGATGGGGTAAAAGAAGAAAAATTAGGGTTTGGGTCAACGGTGACTAAATGAGTCATCGTTGACTTGGCTTGGGTCAATGACAACTAGGGAAAGTCAATAATGACTGATGTCGGCGTGCCTATATAAATGACTAGGGAAGCCGATAGGGATCATTTTAATAGTGAAATTTTTTCGATTAAGAGATCAGAGAGAAAGATAAGTGTGTAATTAAAGTGATATGAAAGCTAGCGGGGGAGCAGTGAAGCACCCGAGGACCCAGAGAGCACTAAGAGTCAAAACCCTGACTTATTTTTTAATTTTAGTTGATTTTTTTAGTTTTCTTAGAAAATTGATAGGTGCTAAGGTCTGGTCAGTGGCAATAGGTCCATTCACCCTTGAATGAAGGTAAGTCAACATCAACCTGAAGGGGGTCAACATCGACTGGGAAGGAATTAATTTAAGTTGATAAGTTTGGATGAAAAATGGTGGTTTTTGATGATGAAAGGCTAATGAATGATTGTTTGGTTGGTTTTTCCAGGCCAGAGACACTTTGTACTTCAGAGATTGAGTCTCTACACTATTTTATAGGATTAGGGGGGATGTCATGGATGCAGAGTGGGACCATTTGGAGGCAATGGGATTGGGCAGATTCTGTAACTACTAGAGAGTATCGAGGGATACAGGGTTCAAGATTACTTTGATTAGCAGATAGGATCCGAGGATGAGATCATTCTGGCTCAAGACAGGTGAGATGACGATTAAACTGGAGATTTTATATGGCATATTGAGATTACTAATTTAGTGGGCATCAATAGTGCCGATCATAGAAGAGGGGAGGATGGGGGCACTGACATGACTATTTAGAGAAAATGCCACATAAATCATTTTTATTTAAGGGGCCTTTCATATTGATGTGTGATATCAACTAGCGATGCCGAGGAGTAGCTTGATATGTTTGATTATGATGGCTATCTTATGCTATGCCATGCCATATTTAGGTGCGGCGAGATTCCCATGGTCACTAGCAGGGGTGTTGGCTGACATAGTGGAGCATCAAACTGAGTTTACTTTAGGTGTAGTGCTACTAGCGCAGGTATACTATGCATTATGGATGTATATATCTAGTAAGAGGACATATGGATGTGGGATTTATTCTACATTGTTGGACATGCGAGCATATAGCTATGGTGAGGCCACCATGGCTTCCATGGGTGGTAGGGGATCATATAGAGCTTGTTGTGGGATTCTTGAGGTGGTGAGCTGACCAGGCTCACGGAGAAAGGGGGAGTTGTTAGGAATAATCTTAGGATTAGTACTTATATTATTATTTGTAAGGATTAAATGTAGTTTTCATATATTACATTAGTGATTTTGAGTGATATTAGTTAAATTGTATGTTATTAATAATGATTTAATATAACACATATTGATAATATAATGTGAGGGTATAAATAAATTTAAATGAGTTGTAATAAACAAATCATATAGATTATTGTAATAGTGAGTTATGAGAACAACTCACGTAGATAATTGTGTGTGGAGATATTAGTGGGATATGTGAGAGAATAGAGGTGAGTGATCATAAGAGAGATTATTTAGGAGAGATTAGTGGGATGTTATTGGTAAACATCATCTCCTTGTTTATAGGAAATAAAAAGGCTATATATGTAATCTCTTTGTAAGAACCATGTAATTGATTCAGATATATTGAATAAATTAGAAATTTTTTATATTATATTTTGTGCTCTACAACATTGTCCTACAATTTCATGTCTCTTTTGGATTTCTTCAATTATTTCATGTAATTTTTACTAATTTAGATTCACAGAGCTCTCAATTTCATATCATATGGTATCATAGAAGGTTAAGATGAGCTATGAGAGTCGTTGTAGGTAAAAACCATGGCCTATTGGATGTATATTTAAGATTTTCGGAGCTTCCATCATTGTTTTTTCAATTATAGATTTGTAAGACAAGGATCGTCATTGACTATGCTTGATCATCGTCAAATATTCCTAGTCACCGTAAATTTGCTTGATCACCATCGACACTGCGTAATCGCCATTGATTCTTCTCTCATCACTGTCGATTATGCTCCAATCGTCGTTGATTCTACTCCAATCACTGTCAATTTTTCTGATCACTGATAATTATGTCTTAGGATTGATACAAACCTTTTGGATCACTAACAATTCTGTTTCCAATCGCCAACAATTCTCTTTGGTCGCCCTTGATCATGGGTGTAAAAAATAACTATGATATTTTTTCCGTATTCTTAGTAAGTTTTTCAATCTTTCCAAGTTCAAATTAAGGGGGGATTTTCAAACTAAGCTTCAAAAGGAATTTTTGCTGAGTTAAGCATCAAACATTAGACGATGGAGGAAGGAGGAAACAAAATAAGGAGGTTAATTAGTGACCTCTCGCCACCCGTAGGTGACGGGGCCACACAATGAATTTGTGGTATTTGTTTTTTTTTTGTGTTTTTTAATTATTTACTATATGTAAATAAGAATAGATGGATCATACTTGTTTAACTAGTGCAATGTGTGAGCAATATCTTATATTTTCCCCTGAATGTAAGAAGGTGATGTGAACTAAATATGTACACTACTATGAAATGATTGTTGGCTCCATTAGAATTTTTGTTTTGAGTTGTTGGTTCTCTTAGAAAATAATCTATGGTTACTGATTCCATTAAAAAACATTCTCGTGAGTTTGTGTTTCTCCTAGAAAAATATCTACAGGGTGGTTGTTGGTTCCACTAGAAAACCTTCTAGAGAGTGGTTGTTGGCTCCACTAAAAAACCTTCTTTGTTGTGGATATGGTTATCCAATTTGTGAAACCATATGTAAAACCTAAGAAGGTACATGATAACGTTTTCCCCATGTTCACACTAAGGGGGTAAAGTTAGGAATAATCTTAGGATTAGTTCTCACATTATTATTTGTAAGGGTTAAATGTAATATTCATATATTACACTAGTGAGTTTGAGTGATATTAGTTAAATTGTATATTATTAATAATGAGTTAATATAAATCATATTAATAACATAATGTGAGAGTATAAATAAATGTAAATGAGTTTTAATAAACAACTCATATAGATTATTGTAATAGTGAGTTGTGAAAACAACTCACATAGATAATTGTGTGTGGAGATATTGGTGGGATATGTGAGAGAATAGAGGTGAGTGATCATAGGAGAGATTCTCTATGAGAGATTAGTGGGATGTTATTGGTAAGCCTCATCTCCTTGTTTATAGGAAATGGAAAGGCTATATATGTAATCTCTTTGTAAGCACCATGTAATTGTTTCAGATATATTGAATAAATTATAAGTGTTTTATATTATATTTTTGTTTTGCAACATTGTCATACTATTTTATGTCTCTTATGGCTTAAAATTATTTCATGTATTTGTTAATTAAGAGTCATAGATCTTTCAATTTCATATCAAGAACGGGGTGAGGATAGATATGAGGATAGGTTAGGGAGTTTAGATGTTGATGATGTGATATGGCAGCCATACAAAGGATTCCCTGCATGGTCTGGTACATATATACATTTAACAGGGATAACATTTCTTATATGGATACATGGGCAGAGGCCTAAGATCATAAAGGTCGTGTAATTTACCATGGTGATGAGACATTTCAAAGTGGTACAGGAGGTAGATGGAGTGCCCATTAGATATAGTTGGGATGACATGGAGAGGGATCTTCATGTCCCTGTGATGGAAGACTCATTAGTGGAGGAGTGGGAGCTATGGGATGATGAGGATGACATGGGGGTTGGAGAGGGATATATAGATTGGTGGACACATTAGTGGGCCGCTAAGGCCACTGAGGAGGTTGTGCATGAAGGAGAGGAGGTAGAGACGACTACGGGGAAGAGGCAGCAGTGCCGGTGGGTGGAGAGGGTGGAGATGGAGGTATGGACATAATAGCTAGATTACAGGAAGAGCTAGATGCCATGCGCTAGGAGATGGAAACCATGAGACAAGATCTTACGGGTATGCACCGGGAGAGAGACCTTATGATACAACAACGAGATGTATACTACTGGCAGAGAGAGGCCTACAGGGCCAAATATGGAGATCTTGGATCTACTACTTAGGTGATAGGGAGTGAGGCATCAGAGGCTTCATAGGGAGCCAACCAGATAGACCTACTTAGTACTATATTACTGGAGCAGTACAAAGAACTAAGTGAGGAGGCACGTTACTATTAGCATATTGTTACAACCAAGCTACTTGATTTTCCAAGATATGTAGAATATATGGCAAGAGAGAGGAGATCGACATGGTGGATGACATCGGGAAACATAATGAGCGTAGCATAGTCGAGGCAGGATATGGGTTTTGATGATGAGAAAGGAGGAGGATAAGCCCTTGCTTTTAGAGGATAGGGTTCATATCTTAGAGAATTTGATCTACAGTTCACCACTTAGTGGGTGAACGTTGTATATAGATTTTGACATTGATATAAATGTATAGATTTTGAGATAGATCCTAGTAGAGGCCTATCATATGTATATAAAAACATTTTGATGATATATATATATATATATATATATATATATATATATATATATAATTATTTTATCTCTATTTACATGTGTTGTGTTAAATAAGTTGGATACATGTGATGTTTTGATGAGATTTTATTTGTGAAATAATTATATTTTGATATGATATGTGATGTGTGGATTAATTTATTTGATGTGATGATAGAATATATGTCGATGTGATAGATATGATATGATTTCGATTAGTATAGATGTGCTAGATTTAGATGGGAAGTATACATGTTAGATTAGATGTGATTGAATTATGTGATGTATTAGATATAGGGGATGATGTAGAAATCGATGATGTGGATATAGTGGTTTGATGGATATTGATGTGAGGCTATTAGATATTAGGCATGATGACAGTTTATGAATTTGGATGATTAGGAATATATGACGGATTTATATTAGATGATGTGATAGATGTAGATTGGATGTGATTGAAATTAGATTAGGTGTGATATGATGGATTGGAAATAGATGTAAGAGTTAGGATAGTGCAATTAAATAGGACATGACCTTAATAGGGTGACTCAATAGTGAAAAGGTACACTTCATCATAGGGAGGAGTGTACGTGGAAAAGATGTTTTTGAACTAGATTAGAGGTAAAACATGAGAGGGAATAACGAAGAGAAATGCACTTTCAACCCTTGACAAGTGTTAACACCTAATTAATGATATTTAGTAATATTTAAGATCATAAAAGAAAAGTGGAAGGTGTGCTTATAGACTCACTATAGACATGAAAAATGGATTAAGATGGAGCTTGTATGGGAAAATAGGTTCTTCTTAGGTGGTAGTCCTAGGTCTATGCCCCAGCTCTGAGAAATATGGTGCAAACTAATCAATGCGGGAAGTTTGCTACAGATGGGAAAGTTGATCGATGCGGGAAGATTTCCGGGGATGCTTGATTTTGAAATTTTTTCTCTTGATTTTGATAATTTTAGAAGGATGATCAATGTGGGAATCCTTTGCTGCTGTGATATAAGAGAGTATCCATCCTTTGAGGGAGTGTTCTACAATTAGGATTTTTTCTCCCAATTTTTCTTTTTGACCTTGATGGAAGAATAAAATGCATGATAGTTTTCCTTCGAGGGATCAATCTATAATTTTGACAATTATTTCTTTTTATGAACAGTTGTTCTTTGAGGGAGTAGTTTTTTTTGGATAAGATAGATTTTGATATGAGGATAATTTTTTTTGAATTTTGGGATAGAGCTGGGAATAACCAAGTATACCACTTGGGGAGGGGAATATAAGATATACAAACAACACCCATGGAACCTTAGTATGGTTATAATAGGTAGATAATAAGGTGATGGATGTAATGATTGTGATATTCCCACCAAAAGGAGGAACTTGTCCATGAGGATTATGCTATGGGAAGAGTCTTGGTGCCCATATTTAAGGTCATAGATATGTTAGTGACGGTAGAAAACATAATTCCATATCATTGCGATGAGAGATGGAAAGGCGAGTTATGGAAATGAGATCTTAGGATGTGACAAAGATCACGTTGGTAGGTATGTTAACAATAGAAAGGCCGCAAGTGTAAGGTGTTGAGAGGTTCTATTTTTTGGTTTACTATCTAAGGAGGATAAGTGATAGGATATGGACCCATATTTATACGTGATAATATATGGTCCAATCTAGTTGGGAAAAAACTTTTCACGTTGGATCCTTTCCAGAGTAGTGACATTTTAATTTTATTTGAAGACAAGGTCACTGATGCTAAAGTATCGTTCTTTAAGATGTTTGTTATTTAAACGTTTTATGCACTCTTGATAATCATGGTGATGTTAAAGAGCCATTAAGTGATGTTCTTCTAGTAGTTCGAGATGTGCTAGACGTTCTTGACGATAATCCTCATCAGAGATGAAGTCACGAAGGGAGACGCATAAGGATGGGATTTGAACTTCGAGAGGGATAATGGATTTCGAGCCATAGACTATACATAAAGGAGTAGTGACCATAGAGGTGAAGATGCTAGTATGATATTCTCAAGGTGCAAAGGGGATGTGAAGATGCTAGTTACGTTCTGATTTATCAATAGTTTTATCAAGAATGTTGCGAAGAGTCTTGTTGGTGGTTTCGTCTTGGCCATTAGCTTAAGGATAATAAGGAGAAGAGAAGATAATCTTGAATATGAAAGAGTCGTAAAGCTTCTTACAATTTTTTTTGAAGGACTTTTTTATTTTCCGTGATGATTTTATGATGAACATCAAAGCAAAAAATGATGTGCTTATAGACGAAATCAATGATTTTATTAGCGTTGGTGGAGGTGAATGTAATTGCTTCCACCCATTTGGTGAATTATTCTATAGTGGTAATGATTAAATGGTGACACTGAGAAGAAAACGGGTTGATGAAGTCGATGAGGTCAAGCCCCATTGTGAGAAAGGTCACAGATCTTGAGTTAGATGTAAGCCTTGGCTAGGGATACAAATGAGTTTGGAATGTTACTGGAATTTAATGCACTTTTTGACATATTCACAATAGTCTTGAATGAGAGTGGGCCAATAATAGCCAAGGTGAAGAACATGCTTGGTGACAACCAAAAAAATAAAGTGTCCACCACAGATGACATTATGGACTTTGTAGTAGCACATGTAGATTCATGGGACTTAAGGAAACATTGAAGAATTCCATCAAACCCACGTTTGTAATTATAGAGGATGCCGCCAAGGATAACATAGCAGTTAGTGCGTTGAAGGAATGATCTCCTACCATTCTTGGATAGTTCGGAGGGAATATTGGATACACATAGATAGTCAGAGATCTAAGAGTACCAGATATCAGATTGATTTTTGTCAACAAGATTGACATGAGGAAGCTCACTGGTATGAGATGGTTGACCAAGATGATGTACAACAATTAAGAGTTTATATTTTTTGGTCACCTATGGGATGAGAAATGTGAGGGATGCCATAGTGTCTACGAAGCTTTTTTGGATGAACAAGGGACATATTGGATGGTATATTGATAAAAGGATTTAAGAAGAAATTTGACAATGTACTTGTACTTTTGAAGAACCTAATTTTTACATTGATAGGTTCCCTTAACTTGGTTAATGATAATTTGGGAATCACTGTAGATATCGAGGATTTAGATGCCGAGCATGATAAGAGTTTGAAGACCTAGGATAAGGGATTCATACTCATCCAAATTGTTCGTATATTCAAATTCATGCTTATAAGTGATGGGGATAGGAGTATCCCAAGGAGGAATGATGATGACGTCAGTGCCTCCCCCTTCCCAACACTTAGATCCATCAAAGAAAAGAATCATTTTGAGGGGAGAGATTTATGATCGATGGTATGGATGGATTCATTGGGGAATCACTCATGAGGAAGATGATTTTTAGGAAGAGGGGCTACGATAAGTTGGTCAATGATAACCTATCCCTTAATAGATTTATGGGATATGAACTCAAGGTTAAACTCAGTCATGGGCATGAACCAACGAGTGATGCAATCATTATGATAAGGTTTGAAATGCATGGTTTAAATAATATTTAAGCTAGTGAAGACAAAGGTTTTATGATTAAGGTGATAATGGAGAAGATTGGAAGTGGAAAAGAAAAGGACACAAAACATCTTTTCAAATTCAGTGTAGTGGGTTTCATAATCGTGGAAAGTGTAACTGATGTAATAGATGGCTTTCTCCCTACCGTTCTTATCACGATGTGGCAATATAACACCTAGATTATGATCAGAGGTAGAGATAGAAAGGATACCCATCGCATGGAGGTGTGAGCATAGGTGGTGATAGAAGATATTGCTTAAGATTGTTGAAGGCCTTTTGGAAATCTACATCCTAATGAAATTGGATATCTTTGAGAAGAAAATGATGGAAAGATTGATAGTGGTTAGAAATATGCAAGATGAAGCGGTAGATTGATTGAAGTCGGCCTTGGAGACTACACAACTAATTTAGATTAGAAGTGGGAAGAATCTCAAGGATGGCCTTGATTTTGGCGGGGTCCACTTCAATGCCCGTGATAGAAATAATGAAGCCAAGGATTTTTACAGTTAGCACTCCAAAAACACACTTGGTAGGATTGAGGTGGGGGAAAAATTGGATGAGGCGTGTTAAGAGGATTTTAAGGACAAAAAGACGATCCTGTTGATGCTTGGATTTTCCCAAGAGGTCATTGATGTAATCCTCTATGGTTTTAAGGATGAGATCATGGAAGATATAGGTCATAGCACAATGATAGTTGGTCCCCACATTTTTCAAACTAAAGGGAATAACACAATAAAAAAAGGTTCTCCAAGGGGTGATGAAAGATTTATTATGTTGGTATTTTGGTGCGATGAGAATCTGAGTGTAGCCATAAAAAATATCCATAAGAGAGAGCATTTCATGTCCGGCTGCTAAGTTGACTAGTTGATCAATGGTTGGAAGGGGAAAGTCATATTTAGGGAAAACAAGATTTAAATCTCAAAAGTTGGTACAAATGTGGAGATTTCTAGAGGCTTTAGAAATGGGCACAATGTCAAAAACCCATTGTAGGTGCTCGATGGGTTAGATGAAGTTAGTGGAAAGAAGGAATTCTAACTCCTCTTTGACAAGGAGGGAAACATGAGGATGCATGTAGCGTAGATTTTTTTTAACCGTCTTAACATCGGGGATGGTGACAATGTTATGGGAAACAATGTTAGGATTGAGACTCGACATGTCAGAGTAAGACCGTGCAAAGGCATGACTATGTTTAGATAGGAAATAGGTGAAGGCTTCAACCTCTTAGGGATCAAGAGATTGGCCAACCTTGAATATGCGGGGCTCTTGCAGAGTCCCTATGTTGATGTCAATGGTGGAATCACTGAGAAGGGTAGATGTGTCAAGAGGTAAGGTCTTATGAAGATGATAATCCTCTGCCCCCAAGTATGAAAGAATGGTGTTGTCATCAATGCATTGGAGGATATCAATAGTAGGGGAATTTTCCTCTATCATCTTATGGAATACGAGGGGAAGGGACCTAGTTTCACCCCCATTGTGATAAGTGACCAGTCCCAGAGTAATGGTGGAGATAAAAAATTTAGAAGAAAGGGACACAATGTCTTCCATGTCTAAAACATCATCATATGGAGGATCGGATGGTGAATCGATGTGCATGGGAGATGTAGAAGATGGTTATGTGAGGGAGTTGGTGGGTTGTTCCTTAAAACCCAACCTAAATTTCTCATGAGGCTTGAAGGATTGATCAAGGAAAAGATCATGCATGAATTTTTCATAACGTATAATACCGAATCCCTTCCGTGTGATGTGGTGGAGGTATGTATAGGTGAAGGATTTTTTATAGAGGAATTCAAAACCATCAGTGTATGATTTGGTATGGGATGATTTTTGATTTGGGAGGAAGGCTGATCGATACCACCATGGATGAGATTGGTTTTAAGATAAGGTGAACCAAAGGAAATGATATCCTTGAAATTTGATTGATACATAAGTTCTTTATTAGGTCTACCAAGTCAATTAAGTGAGGGAAGATAGTTGAGAATGAGGATTCAATACTCCTCCTGAGAGAGGAAATGCATCACATTATCAAGAAATTTGTCATTAGGTAACTTAAGATGTAGGCATGGAAGAGATGGTGGATGCTTTGCAGGATGGGTCTTACTTAGGGATGAGCACATCATTGGGTCGATAATTATTATGACATTTTTTGAAAGGAGGAAGGTCAGAAGGGAGCGTATGGATTTCCCCCTCATGTTCATATTTGATACAACGATGGAGAGTGGAGGGGATGTAATGCATAGCACAAATCCTAGGGCATCCATGCAAGATGTTGTATTAAAACTCCCCCTCAAAAATGTATAATACTTCATGGAGGAGTTTTTCACCAACGCAGATGGGGAGGATAAATGTTTCCAAGTGGGGGAAACAACATCATTGAAGACATGAAGAATCACAAGCGATTGAGCAACAATATATTTGGGAAATTTAAGTTGGCCGAAGTTATGGGACAAGATGATATTGATGATAGTGCCATTTTTGATCATAGAGTGGTGGAGGAATGTGTCATTGATGTCAAAAGTGATAAAACAAGGAAGGTTGTGATCTTTGGGAAAGATGTATGGAATTTATGAATAAGTCAAAAGAGATGGTGGTTAAAGCGGTAAGATCCCCAACAAGGAATGCAAAGGGGTGGGATTCTTCAGATGAAACTAAGATATGTTGTAAGGCCTCAATAATATATTTTTGATGATTGGGTGAGATTTGGATAATCTCGTAAAGGGACATCTTAATGGGAGCTTGATACAACTTCCTTACAATGCTCTATTCAATGGTGACATGATTTTGGGTTTTTGGTGCAGATAGGATGGATGCCTTAGCTTTGGATGAAGAAGGGGATGGAGTGGGCTCAACGGAAGAAACAACAATGAAAACCTTTGATTTGGATGGGGAAGATTGTTGGGGCTCATGAGGGTGAGAATGAGTGGTGGTACATATGTCATCAATATAAAGGGGGGGGCATCCTTATAAGAGGTAAAGGTGGGAGTTGGGATAATGATGGAAGTCATGGATGGGGATTTAGATCTATAGGTTTTAGATTTGATTGGAGGATGGGTCTTAGATGTGGATGAGCTGGTAGATAGGAGAGGATGGTTTTATTCGATAAGAAGATCATCTTCTTTGATAAGATTGTTAATGAAGGTGCAAAGGGCTCTACAATGTTCGGTGTCATATCCGGGGACACGGTGGCAAGTGCATATGGTTGTTGAATCAAACCTCATGGGATTCAAACCAAGTGGCTCAAAGAGCTTGACAGGGGGTAGGGTGATTGCAGATGCTTTTATTAGATGTTGAAGGACTTCAATATAGGACATGGTGAGAGTTTGTGAAGATGGATTTGTAGGAAATTTAGATGAATTTGGTTTGGGGGATGATGATGAAGGAAGCAAGAGGGGTGCTTTATTTTTGTGAGGATTTGTTGGAGCCTTGAATTTAGATTTTTTTTTGATGTTTGTGATTCAGGCTTAAACAAATAGGTGGATCATTTCAATTCAATTTTGGGAGAGGGAATGGATGATTGCGATGCAAATTTGGGGGGAGGGATAGATTATTGGGATTGAGATTGGATGGTGGTGGATATTTTGGATAAAGGGCATGGTCCTAAAATAGAAGGTTGAGGATCTAAGGTAGATGTTTGGATGTTGGATGAATTGGATCAATGGGGATTTTAGGGAGGACGTTCCAAATTCTTATGCAGATGGGTGAGGGATTTCTAAATAGAGACGCCAAGGTTCTTATTTTTTTGGTGTGAGGTTTTACCTTTGGAAGGGATGACGATGATTTAAACGAGGTATTTTTAGAGATGGAGCTAGGTGATGTGGATGTATGTTTTTTTGAAGATGGGGTGATTTAATATGGAAGTGGTTTTTGGATGATACATTTTATGAGATTGGAAGGAGTTATAAACTGTGTGGGTTTTTAAGGTGTTGGTAAAGAAGTGGCAGTAGTTGTTAGAGATGAGGACGGGATTAGGACATACTTTGTGGTTGTATCAAGTGAGGATGTATGATTAGTAGATATTTAGAGAGATGATGTGGACACAGGTGTAGATTCAGGTGTTGATGTGGATACAATTGGATGTTTAGGTGTAGAAGGGACCATAGGCATGGGTGTAGAAATGGATGTTGAGACAGATGTAGGGATGGGTATGGGTATAAAAGATGTAGGTGTAGAAGAAGTAGATGTAGTGGATGAAGATGTAACATATATAGATACATGAGACGTGGGCATGGTGTATGTAGATACGATAGATGTGGGAACAATGGATATAGATATGATAGATGTGGAAACCATTGTAGATATTGGTATAGTTGTGGATGTCAATGAAAGAGGGATAGGTATGGTAGATGGAGGGATGATGAGAGCGAATGATGATGTTGATTCTTAATTTAAAGTATTTATCATGTGAGAATTGCGTGCTTGAGAGGTAGGAGGATCAATTTGTTTAGTCGGTGAGTGATTGGGCAAAGGTTTTTTGAAGAAATCTAAGGGCTAGTTAGGTGGAGCATTAGGATTATCCAAGTGAAGATCCCCACGATTGATAAGGTGTTACACAATGTATTTAAAGGTAAAAAAAAATTCAATTTCATGACCACATACTTGATGGTGTTTACAATAGTGGTAGTCACAATACCATGTGGGTTTAGGATGCATGTCATCGATAGGGCGAATAGGAGGGAGTTGGATGATATGGGCAGCCATGAGTTTATTGAAGATCAAACTATATGATTCCCTGAGAGGGTATAGTTGGGACTAGGTCAAGGATCCCTTTGTGGGGGCTCGGTGTGAGAGGTAGATGTAGAAGAAGATTAAATAATGAAAGAATTGGAAGCATTCTTAGATTTGTTGTTATTATTCGATGTTTTGGTGAATTATTGTTTTTGTTTGTTTGATCAAAGTTTGATGTGGCCTTTCTCAAGGGAAAAAAGTTCTAGTTTACAAGCCATGGTGAACGCATCCTCAAAGCTCTAAAAATATTGTATTTGAAGAGTTGAAGAGCTATGCTTTGCACAGGATCATGAAAAGAGATCGATAAGATCGGTTTGAGGAAGGAAGAAAGATAATTGATTGATGAGACCATGCCATCTAGAGATGAAATCCATGATGGATTCATCATCAAATTGTTTAATTTCATAAAGGTCAGTGATGGTGATTTTTCGTGCAATATTAATGGAGAAATTTTCTAAGAACAATTGCGTGAGTTGGATGAATGAAAAGAGGGAGT
Source organism: Taxus chinensis (assembly GCA_019776745.2). NCBI lineage: Eukaryota > Viridiplantae > Streptophyta > Pinopsida > Cupressales > Taxaceae > Taxus > Taxus chinensis. Next base: position 294,826,260 of record CM034147.1, on the reverse strand, counting down.
GTTGTGGAATGCCATTATACCAGTCCAAGACGGGGATGAACGATGACATGGGGAAAGTACAGAGCATGAGGTCTTGATCATGTACAATGAGGTAGTAGGCGCACTGACAGGCATGAAGGTGTTGTTGAGGGTATTTCTTATTGTTGAATTTTTAAAAATTTAGGGAATTTTTAGTGCAGAGGATAAGGTTTAACATGAACTGATGGATAGATGGTGTAGACACCTAAATATGACTACGTAGTTTTAATGATAAAATTTCACTAATTATCCTCTTTCCTGTCATTTCCTTATAATTAGTGATTTCTCGCTAATTATCTAATATTCCCCTTCATTTCAGTCAATTAACATCACTTTGTTAATTAACCAACCTTCCCCCATCCTGGATGCCAATTAATGACACTTCGATAGTTATAATCCTCTTTTAATTAATTAATTAACCATTATTAATAAATGAAGCCTTTAATATTGTATTTAACTAATAAACCTTCTTATTAGTTAAATCCCCCTTTCAAACCCATCAAATTCTACTAATTTCCCTCTAAATCATCTCCAAATATCTTCTATAAGCTTAATTTGGCCTATTAATTAATTCTAGTTGATTAATTAAATCACCTCCAACTCCCATGAGTTGTTAATCTCTAATTAATCTCTTCTAATCATACTTATCTATTTCTATTTCTATATTCCCTTTATCCCACATTCATTAGGTTGCAAGCTTCTCATAATCTTAAAATCTATATAAAGAACCTAGTACACCTTGTCTAAATTTACACCATGTCCTTGTAAGACATTAACATATGATAAGAGCATTTCAATCTTGAAAAGCTTTTTGATCAAGAAACCATTTCTATCTTCTACTTGGCAAAGAGTAGTAAGAGAAGAATCATATATGGCAATCAAGCCATATTTGTGAGATCTCTTCCTCTTCCATGGAGAATTTCCTTTGATCACACATAGCTACATTTTGATCACTAAAGGAGTTCATACAATCTAAATTCCATCAAAAATATCAAAGGATGGTTTGCATTTCATGTTTTTAATATTAGATGCATTAGTTACGATTTTCCTTTTAATAGTTTTATCATGATGTTTGTTATATTAGCTTTGTTATTGGGACTACTTGGTGTTAGTTTTTATTGATTAGATTAGCTTCTTCACACATGTATACATATGGCATGCGTGGTGCTACACCCCTTTGTTTCACACACATTTTTTATTTTGGTTAAGTTTCTTTTTGCATATTAACACTCTTTTTGAATATATTGACATAACTTGTGGTTCTAAGCATGGTTTGTTGACTTTGCATGTGATGAGTCTTCCTTTTAGGTATAAAGGATGCAAAGTGCTATGAAAATTGGATCTTGATGAGAAAAATTTAAGATTTTTCTATGTTTTCATTTTTAGAGCTTCATTTTTCATCATTTTACATGCTAGTTTTGTCAAATTGTTGAAAATGGTAAGTTTTTGATCATGAATGTTAATGTTTGATAGTGTTGAGTCTTATTTACACATATTAAGGAGGTGGGTTGCTGTAAAAATGGGATATTGATGAGAAAAAATCAATCTTTTTCTATGTTTTCATTTTTAGAGCTTCATTTTTCATCATGTAACATGCTAGTTTTTTCAATTTGTTGAAAATGTTAAGTTTTTGATCGCGAATGTTAATGTTTGATAGTGTTGAGTCTTCTTTGCACATATCAAGGAGATGGATTACTATCAAAATTGAATCTTTGTGGGAAAAAATTAACCTTTTTGCAGATTTTGGGACATTTTTTTGGACATTTTTTAGTACAAGTTAAGTGCATACCCATGAGTATAAGAGCATATGCGTAACCTATCTTCCGGAGACCATAACTTTTGCTCCACTGCTCGAAACACCTCCATTTTTTTGAGATGGAAAGGTATTGAAGTTAACTATGAAATGAAAAAATAATTTTTGGATTTATACTTATAAAAATATAGGGTTTACTTTATTATAAAACTGGTCCTTTTCTTTTCATGTTAGATTCATTTTAATTTGATCAACACCACGTATGCTCTTCTCTTGCACTTTTGAGTGACCTTGAGAATTATAAATGGATATGATTATTGATATTTATCTAAAATTATAGTTATAATTTGTTTATAAATGGTGTTATATTTTTAAATATTTGTTGGAAATATCCTTTTCGCTTTAAATTCATCAAAACCTATACTCTTCTTTTGCGCTTTCGAGTGATCTTTAAAATAAAAAATTAAAACAATTTTGGATCATTTTATAACATTTTGATTTTCATTTAGAAATATGGCTAACACTTGATAATTTGATATTTTTTTATGGAAAAAATAATCATTTGAGTTGTTATTTAAAAATTAATTTTTAACACTTAAATGATTTGATTACGTTTGTTTTTCCATTTGCCTAAGTTGGATCAAACATTGTGTATGATCTTCTCTTGCACTTTCAAGTGATCTTGAGAATAAAAAGTGACCTTGATTTTCATTCTAATATTGTGTTTTACTTGGAAAAATTCATCATTTATGTTCAAAAATTCATCTTTCAAAAGCACTTAATGGTCATTGATTTAAATTTTTCCATTTCTACTTAGTTGGATCAAACGTTGTGTATGCTCTTCTCTTGCGCTTTCGAGTGATATTGAGAATAAAAAACAACCTTGATACTCTTTCTAAACATTGTGGTTTATATGGAAAACTACTAATCTTTTGAGTACATGACCTTTTTTCTTGTCAAAGAATAAAACCGAGACAAATATTGATTACATTGTGGTGTGTAGGTTGCCAAAGGTGTGCAAAACCACATTAAGATCAAAGATTAAAAAAACACACCATTCACTCATACTGTATTTGTAGGTTAGGATAAGGGCTTAAACCCATCCACTTTAAACTGTGGGAAGTGTCTTGGCATAATCCATAAAAAACATTATGAGGATTACCACAGGAACCCCAAAGTAGTCAACACATTGATGGAACTAGTTGACAAAATAGGAAGTTCCCCACTACCTACTTGAATATAAATTTCTGTGAGGAGTGCTAAATGTTTTCTGTATGAGGCCTCATTCATTAAATTTATTGTGGGGTAATGGTCCTTTGTCTAGGATTTATTATAGAAAAGCCTACCTCTCTTAAACAAGTTATTAGCCAGTGTTGAGAAAAAAATCCTAGAGAACCATTTGGAATTGGGGCCAACTTGACTGTTATCCAATCAAGTTTTAAAGAGCCATTACAAAGAAAGACTTCCTTGGAGTCAAAACCTTGTTTTTTCAAAAAATGTGAGATTCCATTGAAGTTGCTTCATGTATCTTTCATCATGAATCTTACAATGTAAAACTTTGTCCTAGTTTATACCTTGTTATTGAACAAGGAGAAACTCTACCAAAGTTGCACCAGGTATTTTTCATTATCAATCATAAAATACCTTATTATATTTTTGGAATTATTGGTCAAAAGAGGGAAAATCAAAGAGCTGCCAAAAATTTTCCCACCACTTTTACACCCACTTAAATCCGTTCCTCTTTGCAATCTTGATTTATGCGTTGAAAGTGTGTTGGTAGGTATTCATATTTTAGTAGTTTGTATTGAAACCAACATTGAGACATTTAAATTGTAGAAATTATCTCCCATTGATAAAATTTTATGTTTTTACACTGCTCACATTGTGTCAATCCCTTTTTGATACTTACATCTTGTTTTCTTAAAATTGATTTAAATGCCCAAATTGTATTGTTACGCTTCTCGCATTATATCGACCCATTTCTATACTTAAACCTTGTTTTCATTCAAACTTGATTTGAGTGTTGAAGGTGTGTTATCACACCCCTCTCGTTGTGCCAATCCATTTTCAATATTTACATCTTGTTTTCATGAACTTGATATAAGTATTGAAATTGTATTGTTATGCTTCTCACATTTGTATCATCCATTTTAAGGATTTAAACCTTTTTTGTATTAACCTTCATTTAAGTGTATAATTTGTGTTGTGACACTATCAAAATCACTTCAACCCCTTTTTAATACTTAAATCTCCTTTTCACAAAAATTGATTTAAATATTGAAATTGTGTTGTTATCTTATCAAACAACTTTTGAGACAAATTTGAACACAGGGAATAATTTCCTTTGTCTAGGAATTTCACATATTTTTGTTGGTTACTTTCATTATACATTTCACGCTCTTGGAAATTTTTCCTTTCCTGCCATTACACTACTAAATTTTAATCAACCATTTTTACTTTCACACTTGTAACGTGTTTTCCAAACCTTGCTTGATTTTCAAAATTATGTCATTACGATGTATGCTTTCATTAGATTACCTTCGGAAAATCACATGAGCATCCCCCATATTTACAAAATTTCTAGTTGACCATTGTTACGTTGTCCGAATCAACATAGAAATTCCTTCCATTTGAAGGAGTTCAATCATACAATCTAGGTCTAGGAATTTGATCCCAACAATGCCAACCATGGCTAACTATCACATGGTTCCTCACAATTATGAGAATAGGGAACCTAGGTTTTGGAATTCACATCAAATTATTCCTATCATAACTAAACCTCGATTGGTTATTCATACTAGGGAACCTGTTCTGTTACCCCTTTCCCCACCTTCATCTTACAGTTAATGGTATAATTTTGATGCTTCCAGTTCATGGTATGATTCTGATTCTCCTAATCATTCATATTTTTTTAATCCTCTTCATCATTCCTATTCTCCTAATTATTCTAATCCATAATATTCTTTTGATTCCCATTAGTCTCCTGAGACTCATCTAATCGACTTTCTTCTAAGGAATAATAATTTGTCTCAATGACGTTTTCCTCTTATAAGGATTTATGTTAGCACAAATTATCCCAATCATTCATCTAATTCGACTCTTGACTCACAGTCCTCCCTTTCTCTGAAGGACCCCCTTAATAAATCACATAAACAATGTTTTCCTCCTTTGAAGATCTGTGCGACTCCAAATCCTTCCAATTATTCATCTAATTTGACTCTTGAGTTGTGGTCCTCCCTTTCTCCGCAAGACCCCCTTTATCAGTCATCTCAACGATGTATTCCTTCTTTGAAGATATGTGTAACTCAAAGGTCCTCTAATAAATCATCCAAGTTGACCCCAACTTGTCGTAATCCACTGAATTTCTACACGATCCTCTTTTTACACGTGCATTATGTTGTCTTCTAGGAAAACCGCTACTAACCTATTCAAAATCCACATGTTCTTCAAATCTTGAGACAACCAAATCCGAATCTACTTCGTCTCTTGAGTCATTGTTATTCTATCAATCAAAATCCAATCCCTCTTTTTCCCCTCAAAACTCATTTTGACCATTCCTTATTCTATCTTCATTAATCTTTTATAGATCAATGTTTGCATCCATGTCAAATAATTCATAAGAAACGATGTGCTAAGATATATTTTCAAAGTATTATCAAATTCCTTTGTGAGATCTGTTATCAAATTTACTCCACCACCCACTTAAATTAGATAACAAGCAAATTCCTGTTGGTTAATCAAGATAGTTCTGAGAGTCTCGGAGCAAATGTAAAAATATTCAAGGCCTTGGCAATATAAGAGAATAATTATCCAAATCATGGTCAAAACCGAGCCAGGGACGAGTCAGAAAAGAAAGAAGAAGAATACATGGAAGGTGCCACATGTGAGCTCAGTTCCATTCCAAAACACAAAGGAAAGAATGAAATCCAAAAACCCTGCAGGACTTCCATGTGGAGTCAATGAAAAAGTGAGACTTGGAAACTCAAGAAAGAAGAAGAAGCTACAAAAGGTGCCACATGTCAGCCCAACGCAATTTTGAAAGTGGAAAGGAAAAGTAGATACCCTAGAGATGCACTTGGCCTCCATGTGGAGCTCAGTACATATAGAGTCTGAACCTAGAGTAGGTTACAAAAGATAGGCAGTAGGTCAATTCAATGTAGGATTAATCATGAAACCCACTAGGAATTTTAAATGCTTAGATCTTTTGAAAGATTATGAGAGTCCGCATGAAACGCCCGACCCCGAATTTCAAATGAGCATAAAGTTTGACCTAGAACTCCAATTTTTAGTAAGGGTAGGTGGGTGAAAATAAAAGAAACATCTCCAGCTCTAATAAATTAAATGCTTAGTCGTATAAAATGCAGCCCTGGAAAACTCAAAATAGCTTCTCACACTCAGAAGACCATAAATTTTGCAATTCTCAATGGATTTTCACAAAATTGGTCTTGTCAGAATCATGACTCCAAGAATGATGTAAAAAAATAATAAATATAGAAAATGATGGTAATTTTAAAGTAAAACTATCCCAATTAAAAGAGACAATTGGAAAGTGGTTGGGAAATGCATTTAATGAGAATGACCATCATTCTTTCATTGTTGTAGGTCATGGGACAACATGGGCAGTCTTTTGTAAGAAATATTCCATTAATTAAACTCATTTATTATATCTTGAAATTGGTTGGAAAATAAATTTTGATCTTTTACTCTCCTCTCTTTGTGATTCTATATATTGTAATCTGGGTCTCATTTCTTAGGGAGTTTGTCATTTTTCCTTTGTGTCCCCATTTCTTCTCCGTTAGGGTTTAAACATGGAGATCAAGCCTCCTTCTAAAGCTTTGTAATGACATTTTTCTTGCCTCTTACCTATTGTTGTTGTAATGTGCACAATTTTGGAGCAATATAATATGTCAAGTGATACATTTTGTCCATCCTTTACATGTTTTTATTGTCTCTAATATCCTTTATTTTGCTATTGGTACACTGTGCATATTTCTAATGTTCACTATGGGTTTTAGAAGTTGTTATTAATGGGTTTGAATTGGTGTTATATGTAAACCTATCTCTGTCATGTGGAGCATTTCATCCACCCTTTTCATTACTCACCTTCCCCCATTTCAGGCAGTTGGATTCTTGATGAAGTTCTCCTCTTTTCCTGGTTCATCGCTTCCGTTAGTTTTGTATTATGTTTTATTTTTCTTTGACCATCATATATCACCATAGAGAAGATCTAACTTTTTTAAAATCTAGAGGTTACCTTAGGGTGCACGTCCCACTAACCTAAGGTATCCAATGACTATGACGGTTCATCGGAAAGAATATTCGTAAAAAATATCAATAAGGTTAAATGTTCCCATCATGTCCATCATAAAATATATTCTCAATATTCAACACTTTTTAGACCCCTTTCTTCCAATAAACCTATTATTGTTGACCAACACCGACCCATACTAATTGATTTCTTTAAAAATATAGAAGCAATCAGAAAATTCATGGGTCTACATGATGACATTCCTCTAAAGGATCACGAGAAAGGATTCTCTTTTGACCTTGATGCATTTATGTATTATGGGGAAGAGGTTGATCCATTTAAGAAAAAAAGAGAAAGATCCTAAGATCATCAAACTTGATCCTCATTTTTTTCTTCCATCTTCACATTTCCCATTACATGGCGAAATGATGGGATATATCCTTGATTCCCCTCCTATCTTCTCATCACCCAATCATTCCTTACATATCACAATTACTCAATCAAAATATCTCCTTGAGTCACTTCTTGGTAGCCCATTATCTTATATCTATTGGTAACCTCCCAGTAGCCCACTATCTTCTCTACTAGGTCCACCTCCTAGTAGCCCATTATATTCTATACTTGGGTCACATCCTAGCATCCCTTCATCCTCTATTTGTGGGTCACCTCCTGGTATTCCATTCTCTTTTATCCTTGGGCCTCATCCTAGTATCAATTCATCTTCAATTTTTGGATCACCTCTTGTAGCCCATTCTCTTCAATCCTCAGACCTTATCCTCTTCATCCATCATATCATCCTTCTATCAATTTTTTTGCAAGCCCAACATCATTCCTATCATCACTACCAAACATCCACTTTATTTTTCCACTTCTCAGGATCAAAAAAATCACACATTATCTTGTATGAAAAACCAACCATTTCTTCATCAATATCAAATAAAAAATCCAAGGAGCTCTAAATCTCTAAAAAAATCCAACACCCAAAAATCTAAAAATCAAATGCGATTAAAAAATGCACGCAAATGTAAATGCCAGGTTTGGCACAAAGTTTAAAAATATATGGATAAAGAACTTAAGCTCCCACATATAAAATCCATGTTCCAAGATAAGTCACAGTTACTTATCGAGTATGAGCTCACAACCATCAATGAGATTGGAGATAATATCACTCTTGATAAGAAAAAACTCCTAGTCTCCCTCATCAAATAAATCATAAACATCATTGTTGGGTCCTATCACGCAGAGTGACATTTTTGGTCCCAACATTCCAATCTTTAATCCTCATCATCTTATCCCTTTGAATGTTTCCCTTTGCAAAACCGTCCAAAATCTAAAAAAATCTAAAAAATTCAAAAATACAAAAAGTGAGAAAACATTCAAACATTAAAAAAAAATCAAAGGTACAAACATCAAACATTACAATAAGGTATTACATACACATGGCTATTATTTCCTTCTTTTCTTCATATTCCTCTAGAAACCACCCACCATTTTCATCCCTTTGATGATCTTTTAATTTCTCTATTCATGCTCATTGTGTGACATTCGATCTCTAATATATTTGTTTAACCTTGGTCTTTCATCACCTTGGTAAATTAAAGAACGGATGACCTCTTAGAGATCCTCTCACTATCTTCATTTAATAAACTTGTTGTGAAGACCTTTGGGAATATTTATTGACATTAGCTAATGTCATCATCACAATCACTTCCACATCCTTCCATCAAGCCATATGTGGTTCTTAACCCCTCATCAAAACAATCGAGAGAGCTGAAATATTTTTCAAAAAGAAAAAATCAATCAAAAAATTAAATCAAATATATAACTCTATTGTGGGGTATTTCCAATATCTCTACCAAGGATATGGATGCCTAACCAGTAGTAGAGAAATGCTGCGACTAGAATAAAATACATCTCTATCAGGGCTATGGACACCTGGCTGGCAGTGGAGCAATGTATGACTCTCCTTCCACCCTCTATTCACCAATCAAATTTCCAAATCAATCATTATTACACATTGTCTAGTTTTCATTCACTTATTTCCTATCAAATGTTCACTTCAAGAGGTAATTAATTTCCATGTGCATACATTGGATCTCGATGAATGAACAGGTATAGTATGTTATCAAGTGTTGTTTTGACCTTGTTCAGACTCTTTCTTTAATCTATGTTGTATCTCATGATTTATGCCTTTGGCTCATCAAATTTTCATCACCACTCGTCTAGTTAAATTTTCCATATCCATTTATAGCATCCATATTGTTCTTCTACATCATTCAAAACATCCACTTGTATAAAATTTCCTTTTTACCATGTTTGACGAAAAATTTGTCCCCATTTCAATAAACAATCTTCTACTTCTTTTCTATCATATGTTTCTTGGCCAGTTTTCACTGGGGGCATAGTCGCTCCTTCTTAGAAGTTCATTAGTTTGAGTTCATCATCTTGTTGAACCTACCCATCTTGGATTTGATTTAGCTTATATTCTTCTTGTATATATGTCTGGAGTTTTCCCTTGTATATTCTAACCTCTTGCTGGGGGCATTTTTACATCTTTTTTTTCCTGTACATAACTTCAGAAAACCATAAAAAATCCAAAAACATTGGTAAAACATTCAAAACTCCAAAACATTGGTAAAACAATCAAAAATCCAAAAACACTAGTAAAACAATCAAAAATACAAAAACATTGGTTAAACCTTCAAAATATAAAAACATTGGTAAAACATCAAGACATCCTAAACATTCACACAACAAAACATCCTCAAACATTGAAAACTATCCTACAAAACATGTTACTTTAGTGCTTACTTATTTTAATGCATGACATGTGGATCATCTTGATCTTTCTTCATTAACAAGGTTGGTTTGCTTGTTGTGTATGTCTTCCCTTTCATATATCGTTGTTTGTGGTAGTGTTATGGTGCACGTTGATTTTCCATATAAATTTTACATCCTCCATCTATTCTCATTGCATGTATCCTTTCTTGGGGCACTATTTTAACCCTTTTCATATAACTCGAACAATTGGGAACTAAAGCTGGATAACAAAACATTGGTACAAATTTCTTGAACGTTGTTTGTTTGTGCTTGTTTGTTTGTTTTTCTACTTGTTTAATTTCTTGTACTGCATTGCTTTATGTATTTTTATTTGAGCTAGTCCTTTATCAATGAACAAAAATCACTATTATGGCTATTCATGTCATTTTACACTTTTTTTGTATGCTTATATCAAATAAATAGGGATCATTTTCCAATTCTTCCCCCTCTCTTTCTTCTACCACTTGAGGCATGGGATCGTACTCTTTTATTGATTCCAACAATGGCCAACCAGACCCAATTTGAATCTCCTCCATTGCCATGAGTTTTTCTTCCACAAGATCTGGGGTAATAGGGATGGTTTTCATACCCCCACCCTCCCTTGTTTCTTTCACACATAGAATCCTAGGATTTATTTTCCAATCAACCACTTTGAAACAAGGCCTACAAAGCCCAGTTTGAATCTTAGTTGCTGAAGTGTCTTATTCTTATGTTGTGATATTCCCTTTCTTCTTTTTGAGCATCAATCAACCTATTCTATCACCCCATTGACACTCAAGGGGGAATCCTCCATCATAATAATTTTTCTTCCAACCTTACTAAATTTAATTGTTTGTAATTGTCTACTATCTTTGAAGTGGTGTCGTTTGCGGTACACCACATCAAAGAGGGGAAAATCTAGACACCTAAATTTGACTACATAGTTTTAATACTAAAATTGCACTTCTTATCCTACTTTTTATCATTTAATTATAATTAGCTATTTCCCCCTAATTAGCTAACATTCCCCTTCATTTCGGTCAATTAATGACACTTCATTAATTAACTAGCCTTCCCTCATCCTGGATGCTAATTAACGAAACTTCGTTATTTACAATCCTCTTTTAATTAATTAATTAACCATTATTAATTAATTAATCTTTTAAATCTTGTATTTAACTAATAGACCTTCTTATTATTTAAATCACCCTTTTCAAACCCTTCAAATTCTACTAATTTCCTTCTAAATCATCTCTAAATGGATTCTTAAGCATATTTTGGCCTATTAATTAATCCTAGTTGATTAATTAAATTACCTCCAACTCCCATGAGTTACTAATATCTAATTAATCTCTTCTAGTCATACTTATCCCTTTCTAATTCTACATTCCCTTTAATCCCACATTCACTAGGTTGCAAGTTTCTCCAAAATTGGAAAGTTATATAAAGAACCTAGTACACCTTGTCCAAATTAACACCATGTCCTTGTAGGACATTAGCATATGATAAGAGCATTTCAATCTTGGAAATCTTATTGATCAAGAAACCATTTCTATATTCTACTTGGAAAAGAGTAGTAAGAGAAGAACTATACATGGAAATCAAGCCATATATGTAAGATCACTTCCTCTTCCATGGATATTTTCCTTTGATCGCACGCAGCTAAGTTCGGCTCACAAAAGGAGTACCTACAATCTAAAGCCCTTTAAAAACACCAAAGGATGGTTTTTTGTTTCATGTTTTTAATATTAGATGCATTAGTTAAGCTTTTCCTTTTAATGGCTTCATCATGATTTTTGTTTAATTAAATTTGTTATTGGGACTACTTGGTGTTAGTTTCTATTGATTAGCTTAGCTTCTTCACACGTGCATACGGATGGGATCATTACAATTTTTTTCATTGGTGAATAAGATTTTAGGACCCAGGGTGGTGGCTTCAAGATTTTTTAACCTATTTAAAAAAGACTACATAGGGTCGCTGGATGTATGTGGTGGGATATTTATTGGTGATGTTTTAGATTATAAGAAGTGGAAGGATTGGGTTGAGGATGAGATTGTTAGTTTTGAGGGTAAGTAGGTGTTTACGGGGGTGGTTATTAATGGGGGAAATAATTTAATGGTTTTGATTAAATGGGTTGAGAAATAGAATAATTTTGAGAGATGGGGACATAATTGGATGGGTATGATTGTGTTTGTTAAGAAGCGGAGATGTCATATTGGTTTTATGTGGGATGAGTGGGGATGTAGGTATGGGGTGGTTGAGACGTTTGGGTAAATTGATGGGAAATATACGGCGGAAGAAATTTTGGAGAGGAGGTTGATGAGTTTGGGTATATTCTAAAGGATGGGGTTACAAGGTGATGAAATTTACATGGATTTGGGATGTGTATATATGGGCCAAAAATTGATCATGTTTTTTCGGTGGTGGAAGAAGGAGATGGGATTCATGAAAATTTTGGTTAGGGGCACTAATGATAACAATGGATGAAGAAGTGATGGGAATGGAAAAAGTGGAGCTAGTGTTGATATGAGGAAGATTGGGTGGAATGGGAGCCACCTATTGAGTGGATTGATGAGTTTGGGGGATTATGGTTGAATATTGGTGGGATCAAAGTTCATGTTACGCCAAGGCAAGATTTTTCATGGCTCTATGGAAGAAAACAATGAGATGAGAGGTGAGGATTTAAGTGGATTCAGGTTGGGAGTGATAAGAGTATATTTTTTGAAGAGGGATTCTGTCAATGGGAAGGTTGATGGATTTGTGGATATAATAATTGTGAAGGGAAACATGGTTAGCATCCAAGAGTTATTGGAACTCCAAGAATCCACGAGGGATGGGGGGGGCCCAAATGCCTTCAAGGAAGCAACAGATGGAGATGTAGTTGGTCTGGAAGGGAATGAATGATGGTAGAGGAAATTTTTAGTTTCAACATGATAATGGGTTTGGAATGTAAAGGGGTAACTAGAAGGAGCAACACAAATGATAGGTTGAGAGACTATAGAGGAAGTAATCAAAAGAGTGGGAAAAAAATAACAAGAGCGGATGTTTGTTGGGAAATTTTGTTGGAGATGGGGATGCTAGATGAGATAACTTGTTCCATTTTTCTGATTTTAGATTGAGTAAGAATGGGCATGAAACAAACAAGAACCTATGTAGATTGTTACTAAGACAAATAAGACAAGAAACATTGTTTTAATTATCCGTTTATTTAAGAAGATGTGAAAAGGAAAAAGAAGGCTCAAAGGGAACCTAATAAATGGTCGATCTAAGGATGGTTTTAGGATGTTTAGTATGGCATCCTTGATATACCCTATGGTACATGAGGCACTATTTATGATGAATACTAGTACGTGGCATGATATAGGGGATTACCCTCGTACTTCACACACCGCATCGATAAGGGTGTCAGGTGCTTAGCCAATATACCAATAGTCAAAAAAATTATAACGTGGTCAGAACACTATGGAAGCTTTCCTATTGGGCGATGAAATCCCAATAGTTCCATCTAGTAGAAGATGGTTAAGATGTGTAAATTGATTCATAAGTTTGGATGTGTGTGAAATAAGTGGGTGCAACATATTACCTCCTACTTAGAGTAGATGAGTAAGAATGTATGGAGGTGTTCTTTTTAATTCCAAAACAAAATGTTATCTTCAATGAGATCATGAAAATAAGAGGAGGGAGAAATGTAGAAAGGAGAAAATATGGATAAAATGAAGAATACTTGGATAACGCTTTTTTCTTTATTTTATTTTATAATTATTTTTAGCAAGCATGTTGTTGATCCCAACAAGAAAACCACCACACACGTAAGCAATCAGAGTTCCTACCTACAGGGTTAGTGGAGAAAAAGACGTGGAATATGAAATAGAATAAAAAAATATAGGACTCGCCAAGGAGAAAGGATGGGTCCCACCAGGCATGCCAAGATGTTTGACAAGATTTACGGTTCCTGATACAAGTCACTGCAAAGGGTACAAGAAATCAAGAAACTCAAAACTATGAGAGGGTTTTAAGGATACCTCATTATGTGGATGATGATGGTGATGAAGAAGGTATGGGTGCAAAAGATACTCTCTGCTGTCAGATAAACAACCTAAAAAAAGAGAAACTGAACACAAAAAATAGCAAATAAGGTGGTGGGTTACTTGACAAGGTCAGTCCCGAGAGAGTTGTAGCTTCCTAAGATGGATGTCAACCCACTTTCATAACAAGGATAGATAAATGATAACTGATAAAGGATGTGAATAAAAAAGTAAGATATATGTTAGAGATGACAATGATGTTAATATATGATTTGATAAAGACAAATGTTGATAAATCAAACCAAACCTACTCAGGTCAACGACGACTTGAGATTGACTGGTAAGGTTGATGGAGACCGATGTAGAGCTAATCAGAAGATGATAGGAAACATATATGAAATCTACTATGGGATTTTGGATCTGATGTAGGGATGGTGATGAAAAAATATGGTGCAAATTGAGGTAGATCTGATGAAGGAGTTGGTAGGTTGACGACAATTGGGTCAGGTCAATGGCAACTGGGGGTCGAGAAAACTGGAGCTGAGGTGATGGGAAGATGGGTGGCTAAGATAGAGTGTTATAAATGAAGGGGAAGCTATGTAATAGAGACATATTCTAAGGAAGACAGACAATAAGGCTAACATAGGGTGGTTCGATGGAAACTAGGTTAGATCGATGACAACCAATGGAGGATGTGGGAGTTTGACAAGTTGATCATATGGGGAAAATGACATGCAAAGGAGTAGAGAGAGGGTAACATATGTGAACAGATTAAACATGATCTACATACCTGTAAAAAGAGAGATGATGAAGCCAAAAGAAGGATTCTAGGTGGATTCCAACTCTTCAAGACCTCAAAAATACCATAGATAACATGCAAATGCCTTAGAAACTTCAAGCAACTAATTGTAATTCCTAGAAGGAGAGAAGAAATGTAGCAAGTTTTTAAGAAAGAGAAAACACCTAAAAAATTCCAGTCGTTTGAGATGAGGTTGGAGGTGTATAAATAGGGTTGATGACAACCTGAATAGGTTATCGGCGACCGCGGTAGGCCATCCACTTAGAAAAAGAATATGATGAAAATCTCAATAAAGGAGGGCTAAAAATGGGTGAAGGTCATGAGGGAGCTGTTTTGGATGTATTAATGGTGCATGGGAAGAGTAAATGGTAGTGGAAGGATAAGGGGTGATTAAATGGGTGGTGGGAATCCTAGGGGTCATAAATGGGGGAAAGTTATGGGTAGTATCCTATGATAGATTAATGGTTTGTTTAAAACTAAATATAATAATAATTATATTAAGGTGAGGATGGGTGATTAAAATGAATGGATAATTAGATGGGATTAGGGATGGTTAAGGGGGGTTTAATATAATGGGATTAAAATAGGATTAAGGTGGGAATTAGATAAAATAAATAGGATTAAGGGGGGAATGATAATTAAGGAGAGAAATTGAAATATGAAGGGAGGGATGAATGTGTGAGATGTGGACGAAGGGGAGAGAACATGGGATGAGGGACCAGCGTACCAGAAAGTGGTTTCTACAAAGACCAAAAAAATAGTGTATACAAATGACCCAACCAAAGATCATCATGGGTCATTATAATGAAACACGAGATGGCCTTTGTGAAAAGATCTATCCAACACAAAATTGAAAGGAAATGATGAAATTGAAGGGCTGAAAAGGAAGTAATGAAATGATAAATGAAATATACCTACCTCATACTTACCTTTCAGTGTCATTTAGCTTGTTTATGGTGGGAATAATAGCTGCTTGGAACCCTAAATAAGTAAGTATGAAAATAAACACTAGAAGATAATCAATAAAATAATACATAAATCACTTAGCTAGGGGTTCATGAGAGGATTGGATGAAAGGAAAATAAACACATTAAAGGTCACAAAAAAACCAATGGGTATATGTTATAAAGATGATAAAATGTGGTAAAAGGCTATAAAAAGGACATGATGCCATGGAATTAGTGGGCCTGAAGAGAGATAAATTACCAAAACATCCAAGGTAGGATGAAATGGCCATATAAATTCAATTAGGAAGGATAAACCCAATCATGGAAGATAAACCCAAACGGGATGAAAATAAAGTAAAATAGAGTAGGTTGATAAAGTAGTTAATTTTGAGAATGTTGTTAAAGAGAGGGCATTATTATTTGAAGCTTTCTTGGAGTTAAATTTTTTATTTAAGGGGATGTTGGGAACTATGAGGATCCCAAAAATATGGTTTGGTGAAAGATGTGACATCCTGACATGCCCTAAAATAAGTGTCAACTAATTTGGTGGAGTGGTTAAAGGTATGCATTCTTTTTTATCTATGTTGGTTATAAAGCAAATCTAAATGACATGATCCAACATGAGATAAGATATAGTCTTCCTTAATGAGAGGTGAATTATAATGAGTTTTCATCTCATCATAATTAGGTCTCTCGGATTCAAATGTATCATAATAGGCTATGAACCCCATTCTGCTAAAACAATGTGGGGATGGTGGGTCCGTGAAAAGATGTTCAATATTGAGATTATAATTTTCAAGTTGGTTTCAATGATGATGAATCAAGGAGGATAATTATAATGAGGTTCATCAAATTCTAAAATGGGAGGAAATCAATCATAAGGTAGTAGAACTGAAGGACGCAAAAGTGTAACTGTATTTAGTAAATTATTTTTGTTTACCACGTATTACAAATCATTAGGTTCATCATCATCAGAGTTAGCTAATGTGACCCCAATATTAGGTCTATAGTCATAAAATTCACAGTATGGGATGTTAGGCACTGAGATAGTAGTAGGAATGTGAAAATGTTTTTTTATTGAAGGGGACATGTATGTTCCAAGGATTTAGATTAGAATCATGTCTATATCATTGATTATATGAATGAATTTAATGCATTGGTACCCAGAGGATGTGATTACATGCATGTGATTTGTCCATGATTGACCAAGAAATATATTATAAGAAATATTTCAGTTAAGTACATGAAATTAGTGCAAATAGTCTTGGATCCTATGGTAATAGGGAGCCAAATACAACCAAGCAGTGTTTTATTAGTTTTTTAAAACCCATGACAAGTTAGTTAGGTATGTTTAAGGCCATTAGTGAAAAATCCAAGGTTTCAAATGAGAGAGAGGGAAGAAACATTAATTCTTGATACTTCATCCACCAAGACTCTTCTTACTTCGGAATCGTGAATGATGAAACTAATAAGAAGGGGAGGATTGTCAACATAAGCAATATTTTTTCATTAATCATATTATCCTTGGTAAATTATATGTCTATAAACTTAGAAGTTTATGAAGTTGGACGAAGATTACTTTTTGGATGAGGATCAACTAAAGGAACAAGCTCATCTTTGGATTGTGAATGTGATGTATTGGTAAGTTTTTGGTTTTTGGATGAATTATTTCTAGGTATGGATATGGGGTCATTATGTGTGGGATTATGTCGATAATTAACTGTAGTTACATTTACATATTGTAATTGAGGTAATTATGATCGTAAGACCCCTCAATAGTGCCTACAAAGTTTTTCACATGGTCTTTATTATGGATGGCCCTATATTTTTGGTTCTCATGAGATTTCATCAGAGATTGATATTTCTCACAACATTATTTAATAATAACATTGGTATTAAATTGGGGCTCAATAAATAAATCAAGGTACAAGCCTTCTTGAGATACTTACAATCCACTTAGGAATGGGTGATAGTGGCATGTCATAAAAAAGAGAATGAAATTGAAGGAAGATGATTTCTTAGTAGGAGGGAAAATTCAAGGCATGGGAAGAACATGTAATGGTTCACCATGTGATAAAGGTGGGTGGTGTGGATTATGCAAAATAACATCTTGAGTATTAGTGTTTCGAGATGGATGTGTGATAAACTTTCCTTTAGAAAGGGATTGAGAATTAATGGATTTGGACATGGATTTGAGGGATTAGATGGATGCTTAAATTATTATATAAGGTATTCATACCACTTGGCCTATTTGAGAGCCTCTTCTAATGTGGTGGGAGAGAAGGATCGAACTTTCAATAGGAAATTAGGAAAAAATGGCCTTAAGGAAGAGTTGAAAAAGGTTTTTACTATCAATATAATGGTTGTATTGATTTGATAAAATATTCCATCACTTGATGAAATCATGAGCTGATTCATGAAGAGATTATTGTCTGATGAAGTTTTGAAATGTATTTTCAAGAATATTGTTTTGTTATACATAATTCATTAAGGATTTGAATAAAGTTTTGAGATCAATAATAGAGTTTCAAGGGAGTTGATTTTACCATTCTAAATCATCTCTTATAAAAGTATTTGCAAGGAGCTTAGTTGTAGAAAAACTACCAGTTTGAATCCATTCATTATAGATGTTCCCACATTTTTAAAGATAACTGGTTCGATCAACTAACCCATCGTAAGAAATGGTAGGAGATATCCCCCCTAAATCCACAAAAGCTATATCAGGAGATGGGGGTTAATTTTTCAACATTTAAATAACCTTATTGTGTATTAGAGGAAGAGGGATATGATTTCCATTAGCATCCAAAGGGAAAAGAGTTATTGAAGGTTGATTAGGATCTATTAGGATCTGATCTAGTTGTGAGGCCAATTGTATGAGATGATTTTTAATTTGAAGTATGTTAAAAGTGGTATAAGATTGTATAGTGGCCATTTGATCCAACAACATGATAATCATGATATTAAGATTAGGTGGTGGATTAGGAATTGTTATTACCTGAGATTACATCCTTTTTTGAGATTGAGATCTAAACCTTAGAGAAACATGGAATGACCTTCAAAGTGTGGGACGATGTCACCTTTAAGGTCAATCTCTAGAGAAGGATGGTTCCTTCTATTCTAGCTCATTGCATCTAAACTAACCAACACTAAAACCTATTACT
This sequence comes from Taxus chinensis, assembly GCA_019776745.2. Classification (NCBI taxonomy): domain Eukaryota; kingdom Viridiplantae; phylum Streptophyta; class Pinopsida; order Cupressales; family Taxaceae; genus Taxus; species Taxus chinensis. Next base: position 294,807,509 of record CM034147.1, on the reverse strand, counting down.
AAGTAGTTCTAACCTATGTTTTTTAAAGGACCAAGGTTTAAAAGGAGAAATGCTCAAATAAAGAAATGTGATGCACCAAACTAGAAAATGTTCAATTTTTAATCTAAGAGACACATATATAACTTAGCAAGGGAAGTTCCAAAAATGCACACAGAAACTTTAAACATAATGATCACAATAAGAATGAAATATTATAAGAATACTGATATGTTCACATCAAATTCATATGCATTCAAAGGAAAGATATCACACTTGTAAAACCATTGAGAACTTATTCATTCAAAATCCCACGGAGCCAAGGCATATTAAAACTTCACAAACGCGTTACCGAGGTTCATAAGTAATAACTTAGTGCTTAAAAGGGAAGAACTCTAAAATTTAGCTGAAAAAGACCCTTTACTCATGCCCATAATTTTTTTTATATAAAATAGAGAAAGAAGGAGAGGATATTAGATCAGACTAAATAATGAAGAAAACCAACCACTCTACTAACCACTAAGGGCCAATCAACATTCAATTTTCTAGACCAAGTATGGAAGCCAGAGGTTGCTCAAATCACACTCAATCAGACTGTTTGGAATCAGGGTTGCACGAATGTTAATTTTTAGAGGTGGTTAGAAATTAAAATTGATCTGAACATGTATTTTCTTCATTTATTTGATTTTAGATGATTCACAACTTTGTATTTATCTTTCACAGATTTTAGTACTATTTTGCGGATTTTCAATGATTCACGGTTTGATCCTAGCTTTTTCCTTAGATCTGCGAACACTTTTTTATTCTAAAGATTTGATCCACCTTTCACAACTTTTCCCACTTCCTCATTCTATGGCCCAAATCATCCCACAGAATCCTTGTTTATTTCAGATTTCCCATAATTCCTCACGACCTTTCATTTTTCCCATGGATTTTTTTCTTCTCCTACATTCCACCATTTTCCTTTAATTCACATCCTTGTGCATTATCTAACTTTACAATTTCTTGTGGATTTGATGCCTTTTCGGTGGCCTATACTCTTTTCCACAAATTTTCCTTTGTTCAACAATTTTTTTGATATATGCGGTACACTATTTATTTGATCCATAACCTATTGTTATTTTTTATTCTATTGGATATTTCAACTTGTTTTTTTGTGGCTTTCATATCGAAGTTGCATAATCCTAGAATTTAAAATAAATGGTACAAATAAGCAGGAGTACTTATTTGACAACATTTTAGCAACTTTTAAGCGACATCTTCTTGCTAGATGAACTAATAAATAGCCTGACATATCCATTGGTAATGAAGTTAATATATAACTTGAAAATTGATCTTTAAAGCTCTAAAAACCACCCTACCTCTATCCTAGGGGTTACACAAAACATTCTTCTCTAAAAAAGAACCCCAAAAGCCACATAATTCTTTTCCTTTGATCTACGTATTTTCAACTTGTTTCTTAGTACCTTGTTCCTTTGATCTGTGGGTTCATTTATTTGACGTTTATTTGATTCTTTACTCAATGGCCTCTCTAACTTGTGAGAATTACCAAAAGGAACCAACATTTGTGCAACACAACATTTATTCAAGGAAGATTACCATAAAATGATCGAGGGAGGGTGACTCAATTAGTGATAAAAAAAACAAGGGAAAAAAAGACCCCCCAATAAGAAAAAAACAACATCAAAACAAAAAGTACCAAAATGACTAAACTAATATGTACAAGATGTAACCAGATCCACTCAATAAGAAGGTTTAAGTTAAGTTCCATTAAATGGGATTTGGAGTGCGTTACCATTGAGTTTTGACAAATCAAATGAATTGTATTGCTTATAATATTTAATGGTGTACGACACACTCTATAGTGCATTAAATTTGGAGTTCGAACTTGGTTTGGATATTTTCATATTCCACTTTAAAATGATATCTCATTCTATAAAGGCATATATTCTATATTTATTACTAAACCATAACTTGGTTAGCTTTTGATGTTATTCTAGTCTGATCATGGTATGTTTCCTCTATTCCTCCATCTCAACCAACTTGTCCATTCTAAAAACTCTCATATCATCATTTTGTAATTCTGACTAATGGTCTAACTCTAACGAAGGTAACTTGAGGAATAAAGAAAGTATATCCTCTCTGTAATACAAAATAACAAAGAGAGAGATACCTATCACTCTCTTGTGTGTGGTTTTTTCATCCTAAAGAGAATTCTTAATCTTTATATGCCATTTCCTTTTGTTCATCTTCGTTGTCCTTTTCATCATTCTGATCAAGTTCTTGTTGGCTTCCTCGGCAAGGTCATTACCCTACGGGTAGTAGTTAGAGGAAGTTTGTAGGTAGACACCATGCCTAAGAGCACAATAAGAGATTATAAAACACAATAAATCCTTGGAATTATCAAAAATTATAATTTGAGGAACCCCAAACCTTGTTATAATATCCTATAAGAATTTTAAGATAGCTAATTTAGTTGACTCTTTGAGGGATTTATCCTCTTTGAGGGCTACAACCTCATTCCATCTAGTAAATTAACCAGTTTCTGTTAAGAATCATTAATGACTAGCACTAGAAACTAGGTTGATTATGCCAATAAATTCAATACCCCATTGAGATATAGGCTCATTCACTTGAATTGGGTGGAGAAGAAGGTTCCCTTGCTATTATTGCAAATGAAAAATGAACATTATTTGCATTTTATGATGCATTTATGTGAATATGTAAGCAATATGGGTCAAAAGTACCCATCCTTCATGATATTCATAATTGTAGCTCTTGGGGAGAAGTGATCACTGAAGGAAACTATTATAGAGTTCTGCAAGAACTTTGTTCACTTGTTCTCCCTCAATACACCTCAACAACACCCCATCCAATTTCTTCCTAAAAAGAACTCCATCTATATATACATAAGGAAACGATAGTATTTCTGATCACAAACTATGCTCCTCACTTTTCCTAAAGTCTAACCCTTCAATAATATATCTATCATGATATGGCCTATTAATCTATTTAGCACATTTTATGTGGCATTTAGTTCATTGTTTCCAGTACTCACATGCCAATTTAATTTAAATTGAGTTAAATCTTAATTTCAGAATAACTACTATAGTGTATGATATATAAGTAATAGAATAATGTAAATGGACAAACAACAAGCAAGTAATAATATGAAACCATAAGAGAGAGAGAGAGAGAGGATATGACTTAGCTGATTTCACATAATATGGAGATGATCTGGGAAGGTGAATAGCTGAAAAAAAATAGAAGCAACATTGTCAAGGCTCACTGGAGGTTCTGAGAATCAGAAGTGTGTAGGAAAGAAGTGCCCACAGGAGGGAAGGAACACCTGGGCACTAGTGTCCACCTAGATGCTTAAGTTCTGGTCTTTTCTATGCAATAAGTGCTTAGTTGTTAGTCATTATTTATCTCTCTGATCTCGCTTTAATGTCATTGATTATATCTGTAACCTACAAAACAAATTTCTAGTTACATATATCCATAAACCACATCAAATATTAAAAATAAAGATGCATTATGTGGAGTCAGACTAACCCCAATAGTCACCTGAAGAGTGAACTTAGTATCGAGCATTGCATTACATTTCACACTCCATATAGGTCTATGTGTAAGTGTTTGTGATGATTCACTTGTACAAATTGCATAATGATAGTGGGCTAGATCTAGAATGTAGAAAATTCATAGAATGTGTGATATGAAATAGAATAAACTTATCCTCCTATGTTGTGTATGTAGAATAATGAAATCCTTGTCCCTTGATTGTATGTGCTAGATGGATGTTTTGTAATGCTCTTGTACCTTTGAATGCAAGATTAAGTGATAGTAGATAAATCTAGTGCTTGACCTTTTATTTGAGAGCTATAAATATGGCTATATATATGATTCCCTTGTTTGAATTTTGTAATTGGTAACGGAAGTCTGACCAAAAAGTATAAAATATTACCAATTAGTAAAAGAGACCCAAAAGAGTGAGAAAAGTGGAGAAAGGGTCAGGAGTGCACATGAGTGCCTGTGCACTAGTGTCCTAAATGGGTGTTAGTGTATGAGGCCATAAAAGATAAATAATTCAAATACCAATAGGTTTGTAGTGTGTGTAAGGTCAATAAAATTATAAATAATAAATACAAAGGCCCGAAAGACATTGTCAATTATTAGTTTTCTTTCTTAGGAATCATATATAGATTAGTATGTTTTAGGACCTGAAAATGTACCCAAGTGAATAGATTTTGTGTCTACAATTTTTCCCCACTTTATGTTGTTGAGTGACTACTTGATATCATAGATTACTTAGGAAATGTGTATCCTATAACATTTGTAGAGAAGAGTATAGGTGATAACATGTTGAGTGGACAAGTGAAGCGTGGAGACTAGGAAAGGGAAGTGGAGCCTAAGAGTGAAGTGTATGAATAGTATTGTGTTGTTAGAGCTTTTGCTTGATGATGTGAGCTGATTATTATTGCGTATTAAGGATAGAATTGAACAATAAGAGAAAGAAAGTATTCAAATTCTTGTATATGGAAAATTAGAGTAATGCATGTATAAGTAAGTAAGGAGAGTAAAAGTTTTTGGCATGTTGAGTTCTAGGTGTTGTCATTGATGTAAAATATCATTAATAACAAATAAGTTGATATATTAGAGTCATAATATGTTCAATATGATGATGACATGGAGTATTAAGAGGTTTCATGGTGGCATGAGCTAACACAATGGGATTGGATTGGTTTAACAAGCCTAGTCAAGTGACCCAACTAGCCTAGGTGATGGAACATGGTGGTTTGGGTTGTTTAGTGTCTTGAGGAGCATGGAGGAAGCATGGTTTGAGTTGTTTAGTGTCAAGGTGCAAGTACAGGTTGAAGACCCAATTTCATGTGTTCATCTAGGCCTGGCCTAGGTGCTTGGAGGCATGAGGAAGAGTTGTAAAGCCATGTGAGCTCATCGATGCATGTAGGTGACTGATTCATGGTGTATTAAATTTGTTAGGACCTTTTAGAGAGTTATCATGATGATTTAACGCAGTATTTTATTTCTGATTAACCACTTATGCATGTTGGCACCTCATTCAGATAGATCTGAATGTTCACCCGAAGCGCGCAAAGCTAAAAGGTCCCTCCTTTGTGTTATCTTGTCAATATGTTAGCATGCATATCCATAATCGCCAATATCAAAGCATACATTTAAGTGCATATCATTACAAACATCATATCATGAGCTTAGAATGGGAACACATGTAATAAGGAAACATAACATATCAACTAAACACTAATATCAATTGCACCATGTAATCACCATATTCAGATACATCAATGACCATAATTCATCCTCCATCATCCATTAAATCAGATCATTACATAATAGAATTTGAATACATAAACTAGGGCACTAGAACATGTGCAAACATCAAACCATAATCCATAATCTCGCATACAAATACTCTCAGGCCTCAGTCACGAACAATAGGATGTGTTACCCAAAACAATGAAATATATAGGGGTGGGTACTTTCCCTTCACCACCTATTTATTCTCAAAATAGATTGCATGATCAAAATAGCCATGCGTTAATAGTTGCATGCTTTTACAATGGATCTAATAATAGATTATTTTATAAATAGAACTTGCTTTAATCCTAATAACAACTCTCATGCATGTGCTCGAACTGCATGTTCATTCTCCAAAAATAGACTTTCCTTGGTCGACAATTCTCCTTGCTTTTATACTTTCCTTGAGCTGCAATCCAACTCGCTTTTCTATTTTTAGCCAGTATCTAAAAAATTAGTTCAGTCCTGGAGTTTGAATTTCTAGGTGCGAGCCTTACATGCACCACTTTATTGAACCATACACAGGTCTACATTCCCCACTTGCGCACCTCACTGCTCCACACTCTCTTGATACTTAGTCAATTTTTCTAGTCCAACATTACCCCACACTAATTACATTGTCATCCTCAACAATGGAGTTTCTTAACTTAACTCACCAAATAATAAATTAATAAAGAATTAATAAACAAGAATGAAATAATTAATCAATGGAAGAATTCCCAACATGCCTCACTCCTCAACTAGTTACAAAAGATCAGGGTACTCCTTTTTTATTACAATCCCTAGTTCATTCCACTCTCCCAACCCCTTCTTCATTATATCTGGGACTGCACCAATTATTCCTTCCATATCATCTAGATTCATTTCCTAACCCTTGTGCTTCAGCTCCCTTATTATGCTAGCCAGGCTTGATACAATTCCTTCCATAAAATCCATTTGTTGTGCCACCAATTCCCTTATCTCTTTTATTTGTACTTCATGAGGCTCCCTTGTTGTCTTAAGTGCATCACACTTCTTTATAACCACAACCAACTTTTCTTCTCTCCTTAGAGGCTCATCCTTCTTGGCTACTAAGACATCATTCTCCTCCTAGATTGTGTATGCCTTCAATATTTTCTTTGGGTACTCACAGTTTTCCAGTGCCCATCCTACCTTCCACAGTTTATCTTTCAATGTTTGCAACATAGCTTTGTATTCTGTAATTCATCGTGTTATAATATTTTTATTCTTCTCCTTCTCAGCTGCATTGTATTCCTGATTCCCCCTTGCATAATCGGCTTTTCCTTAAGCAGCAGGTGAATAAAATATTATAGAAAATGCAAGGTTGATGGGTATGTCTTATGTGTGCACTCATCAAATTATGGCTGTGCCTCCAAAAAATCATTCCCAATATCGGCAACAAAATCCAGAATAACCCTTTTCCATTTCTCATCATTTTCGTACACTTAAGTTAATTGTTGGATTTCCTTTTCCTTATTCTTATTATCTTCCCAAAATGTCATGAGCGTAGCTGTCTTATCCAAATTTCTCCAAGCCACCTCTGTTTCCATGTTTGTTAGGGAATTTCTAGCCTACTCATTTCTAAACTCTGTGAGCTTTATCATTAAATGGGTCGCTTGCGGTACCTTCTTCATTATGTGCCTTATAAATGTTTCCTCATTGAGGTCAAACTCTAGTTCATCCATGTGTGTTTGCATTGTCCAGCTCAACATCTTCCTCATTCACATGTTTACACCATTGGGATCTATCATCTCCCACCCATATAATTTCTCTGCAGCAAGTATACTTTAGAATCTCATTCGGATGATTTTAGAAGGGTCATCAACATACCCAAGGTCTGGCATATTCAAAACTTCTTCTCCCCTTTTTCTCTTAGTCTACCTACCTTTGGTAATATCTTTCTCTACGCCTAGAAATGTATCTTATCCTTTCTCACTCAAAGCACCCCCTTCTCTCATATTGGTTCCTCCTTGCTCTTTTCTTTCTCATCATCTCCTCCAGTGCGCCCTTGTTCCTCGTGCTCATTGAACACTTCTGTGTTGTGTTGGTATTATTCCTCTCTATGTTCCTCTTCACCTTCCACATCAATAATGGGTGATGACTGATTGTTGCACATAGCTCCATCTGGAAACTCTTCTTCCTCACTATCATCCCATGTTTCGAGACTGCGACTTCTCTTTTTCTTCTTCTCTGGGCTTGACTTGATTGGAGTAGTCCTCGTAAACCTTGTCACTACCTCAGATGGTCTTATGCCAGTGCTATGTGTTTTTGGATTTCTCCTCAGCCTTCTCATGTAACCCTGTTTAACCACGCCACCCTCTTCCTTTTTTGTTTCCTTGACCTCCATGTCAATTCTTTCCCCTTCTTCTTCCTACCTTGGCGAAGTATCTTCACGCGGTATTTTTATGCCTGTAGTCAGTTTTCTTTTGGCGCCATGATCAAGTGTACTGTTATCTTCCATCTCCCCCTCTTCATCCTTGGGATGTTCCTCCTCCTCTATCCTTGGAGGGTTTTCCTCGTGCTCTTTCATTGTACTAACTTTATGTTTTCCATTGGGAAGGTTTGGGAGTTTAAATTCATCCTAAATGTAATTTCCATTTATAAATCTTGGCTTAAGGTAGATGTATACCTTAGCCGCATCTATCTTCCCTACTGCAAAAGTCATAAAATTTATAATGATATCATCTAATATCATAGTCTCAATATAGGCCGACTTACCAGGGTACACACAAGTATTTCAAAGAAGGTTGTAGTCATATTCAACCTTGTCTATGTTGAACCTCACCTTTCGCACGTCTGAGAACCTATTTACTAAAGCCTAAAAATAGCAAGTTGTAAAGGTATACAAAAACTTGCACAAAGGGCTCCACTTACCATTCTTCATGAAAAATCTACCAATGCAATAATGTTTGTAGGCTACAAATTCTTCCTTCCCATCCACCATTTTAGGTAAGTTGCTTGGTATGCGTCACTCATTCTCAAAGGCCTCGTGAATCCTTTTATACCATAATTCTAGTATGAGATTATAGGCACCTATGACCCCATCGCATGTGTAGTCTACGAATCTCCCAGCCAATGAATTTTTCTCTAGTGGGTATTGTGACATCTTGTCCTTAGGGCCATCTTGAACCCCAATATCTACTAATAAAATTGATACGATGATCGCTCCCCATATAATCTTATTTCCCTTATGAACTTACTCAATAATTCCTTCAAGAATGAATGTAACAAGATTGTATATAGTCCCCTCCACAATCCTCTTCACAATGTGGAGCCCTTGTTTACTTGGCCCCATCTCTCCTGGTTATTGAACTTGGTCAAAAGGTGCGCAACAATACTAACCACAAGATCAGTTACCTTCAAAATTTCCATCGCGTGCCCTCTTTTCTGGTATGCCATCTCAACAGTTGTGGCTTCCACACCTAATGCATCATCTATGTTAATGGAAGTATATTTTCCCGAGCTTTGTAAACCTGTAAGTCACCCAATCAATGGTGCGGTGATGCACACTCACCTTCCTGTGAAGTAAAATAAGTCCTCACAGACTCTTTACATGAGCCATTGGTAGAGTCTCTCTATTTTTATAAAATATGCCAGCTCATAAATATGAAAAAATCCTACTTTTTCCAAAATTTTATACCCACTATCATCAAAAATAGGTCTATCATCCTCAGTTCGCTGATTAGTCTTCCTCACTAGATATTTTTCTATCTGATCCTTGTTTTAATTGGTACAATGATTGTAATCACTCACCTTTATTTTTTACACGTGGTACTCCCAAACATGTCCCATGATAAAACCCTCAAGATATTGTATTTCAGAGAATTTCTTTTTAGGAACCTCTTATGCTTCCACCTCTGGTTCATTATTATTTTTTCCTCTTGTGTTCACTGCAGGTTCTCTTCTCGGTGCTATGTCAACCTTTTACAACTTAACTTTTCACTTTTTTGCTTTATGCTACCTTTTTCTTACCAAACTTGAGTGCCCTAGCTATGATTTCATCTTTCCAAACCCTCAATGTGTGACTCAAACCAATGACCCTCTTTCACGCCTCTCCTATTCTCTCACACTTCTCATGAAGGAGGTCCACCTTGGCTGTGACCATATTTTCTATAGGCTTGATAAATATACTTCTGTACTTGCACTATGCACTTATCACACTTCAAACGCTCTTAAAGGCCCAAATACTCTAACATGTAAGGGAAGAATGAAGTGGATTTTACTCCTTTTATATATTTTTCACAATTTCCTACATTAATTTCTCCTTACCTACCATCGTACTTCATCTTTAATTATGCTTTTTTTATTTTTCCACACTTTTCACCACTTTCTTCCATGTTCCAATCGTAACCTTTTGGATCTCCCCACTATTGCACAAGTCACAAACTTCCTAACGCATGCCTCCCTACGTCAAAGTACATAATCCTCAGTGCCTCATACTAAGTAGTTCATCATGTCTCTACCTACTTTGTGTTACACTATGTAATACATTTCTTATGTGTGATCTTCTTTATGAGAAATTACCTTAAGAGCACGTTCATCTCTAGCACCTGTAACACCTTTCTCCTGTGCACACAAACCCTTAAGAGAATATCTATATTCCAACCCATATCAATACCTATGTCATCTTTTCAATACGTGCCAACCTACATATGAATCACAACACCAATGGATTCCTTATTCTTTTACTTGATCCACCCCACACTAAACATATGCACGGTCCTCTATGCATAAACACAATAGATAGTAATCAACTTCATGTGTATAAGCATGCTTATTATAATAAAACAAATAAAGGCAATAAAAAACATAGAAATAAATGGAAAGAAACACATGAAAGGGAAATCTAATCTAAATGAGAATACTACCTTATTAAAAATACCAAGAAGCATTATTTATAGTAGGGCTTCAACCTACTCCCATTGAAGTAACTAGGAAACATGGTACTATCTAGTGCCTATAACTGACATGCACCTAAGTTAATTATTTGGGTTAGTACAAAAGGTCCCAACCAGTGCACCTTCAATTTCCATGGGTGGTGCACAAATTTGGAGTCATAGAGAAGGAATGCCTTACCAACTACAAATGTATTATTTTTAATGTGCCTATAATGTCATGCCTTTTGTCTTTCCGTCTCAGTATTTTGGATCCAATGCATAATGGCATGTCACTCATCTAATTGCATTATTTTTTCAACATGCTCTTCCAAATCTTGTTCATCAACTAGTCCACTTTCATGTGCAATACATAGGGAGGGAAACATGAATTCAACTGGTAGTATTGATTCTGCACCAAAAACCAAATGAAAGGGTGTGGCCTTGTTCAACCTTTTATAAGTGTTCATATAAGTCCAAAGTACAGTTGGCACTTTTTCATCCCAATATTTTCTTCTAACATCACAAATGTTTTCAATGTTTGTCCCAAAATCTTGTTGAAAGCTTATGCAGTGCCATTAACCTATGGGTGATAAGGAGTAGTCTTATGGTGTGCCACCATGAGCTCTGCCAAAATATTTATTATTTTCTCATTAAGGAAGTGAATTTCTCTATCATTTGTCAATCTTAATGGGTAACCATATATGCTAATAATATTCTCCCATAAGAACCTTGCTATTATGGGTGTTGTACAATCCTTTTTAGGTGTTTCTTATGTCCACTTTGTCAGATAGTTTGTACAAGTAATAATGTAGTGCACACCATTCCTATGTTTGGGTGGTGAAATAGGACCTACAAAGTCAATAGCCCATTTTTAAAAAGGCTCTATGTTTGTAATAGGCTGTAACGACATGTCATCTCTATGGGTATTATTCCCATGGAGCTGACAATGATCACATGCCTTGACATATTCCTTAGTGTCTTTGTACAAATTTTCCCACCAAATTCTAGCCATTAGAATCTTTTGTGCTATAACATCACCAATGCAATGTTGTCTTGCTATTCCACCATGATCCTCCTCCATAATAGCCTCATACTCATGCTCCAGAACATAACAACGCAAAACTTCATCACGACCCAACTTGTACAAATCTCCACCAATCAGTTGATAAGGTGTTGTGCGTATAGTAAGCTAATGTTTATCCAATGTCTTCAACCCTTCATACGTTTTTCTAGTGTGCAAAATACGGTTATATCCTCCAAGTCTGTGGGCATGTGGTTTAACCTAAAAAGTTGTGCATATGGAATTGTGTCCTTAATGCTCGGCATGTCCTCACTAAAATTGATCCTTGATAAAAGATCAGGCCCTAAATTTCTCTTACTTGGTTTCACAACAAGTGTGAACTCAAAATCCTAAAATAGAAGTATCTATCTATAGATGCACCCTTGTAAAATAGGCTTGTTGGCTAAGTCATTCAACACCATATGATCTATGTAGAAAATAAATGGTGTTGTTAGTAAGTAATGTGTGAACTTGTGCAACGCGTAGATAATATAAAATGTTTCATGCTTAGTGGTCGTGTAATTTTATTCTATGGGTTTCAACTTCCCGCTTGCAAAAAAAATATGATGATCCACTATTCCTTCTCCTGGTTGTGCCAAAGTTGTGCCAATTACCATGCCAGAGGCATAAAAATGTACATGAAATGGTTTTTCCCATGAAGGAAATGTAAAAATAGGTGTAGTGGTAAGTATCCCATTCAATGTTTCAAATTCCTATTGCTACACATCACCCCAATAAAATTTCCCTTTAACCTTCAACAATTCTGCCCAGGGTGCGGTAATCTTTGCATAGCCTTTTATAAGTTTCCTATAGTGACCAGTGTGCCCATAAATCCGTGCAATTCACTCTAATTGGTAGGCTCTTCTAAACCCAAGATCGCAACAATCTTGGTTGGGTATACCAAAAATCCTTCCTTGCAAAATATGTGTCCAAGTAAAGTGCCAAAAGGTGTAACAAATATACACTTCTTAATGTTAAGAGAGATGCTCAATTTCCTACACCTCTCAAACATGATCCTCAAATCATCACAACGATCCTTGAATAAGCCATATATTGTGCAATCATCCAAATATACATGCAAGAATTTATGAATAAAATATTGAAAGGCTTGCACAACAATGCAAGAGAACACTACCAGAGTGTTTTTCAATCCGAAGGGCATAATTGTATATGAAAAAAATTCTAATTTAGTGGTGAAATTTGTCTTCTCTCGGTCCTCTTTCATGATGCGCACTTGGTGATAGCCTGAAACTCCATCTGTAAAAGAAGATATCTCGCACCTAGAAAATCCTTCATGGATTTCTTATGTGAATGGTGTGGGAAAAGGATCTATAAAACAAGAAGGATTAAGTTCTCTTTAATCAACACAAATTTGTATCCTCCCATTCTTATTGATGCTTATAACCATGGGGCTAACCCATTCAACTTATTCAATAGGCTCAATTATACCAGACTTGAGCATCTTATCAATTTCCTCCTTTACCTTCACGTGCAAATTATGATTCATCATATAAGGCCTCTTCCTAACCAGGCACGCTCCATATTTTAGATTGATATTCATCCCACCTAAAAAATGGTGTGCCCCCTTTAACTCATGATATCCACGTGGAAAAAAATCGTAAAAGTCATAAAAGAGTTCAATAATATTTATTAATTCTTTCTTTGACCAGTAATCACCAATAATGGCTTCCTTAGGCTCGTCCTCAATACCAATTTTAACATTCTTTGTCTTTATATGATCATGGAACCCGCACGCCTTCTCCTCTATAGTTTCCATTACCTCACGTGCACCTATAGTGTGGATAACATCCAGGTTCTCAACTTCCTCATCATCTATCATGTATACCAATTTTCCCTTTTCTTTTTCGTTCCATGTGCAGCCCATCTGTAATTCTTCTGTCTCTTCAAGATCAAGATGTGCCTCAAGATTAAGTTCCCCAAACAAATCCAACAATATTTCTTTATACGTTACGTTATCTACCAAAGTGATGTGCTTCATGATCTTCACTACTTCCTATACTGGAGGCTTGGTAGAAAAGTACAAAAAAAATTGAATCATACCTATAGTCATCTCTTTAAATTTTTTTGTTTCTTTTTTCAACTCAACATGGACACGCCATGTGTGCATGCAACCATGTAGTGTGGAGTAGAACTTATATAACCAAAGTGATGGTGGTAAGGCCTCCTTTCCTTGTGCCCATGATATCTTACAATCATTGATGTGATGTGATGTAGGAGACTTCCCATGAAATTCACATGTTTGTACAGGTACATTTCTCTGAGTAAATATAGTACAAAAGGTGAGTCTCACTTCTCTCCATTCCAATAGGCTATCTCTATGTGTTGTCCACCATCACATTGTTATCTCATGCAAATTATAGACCAAAATGTTTCTTCTATCCCCTTTATTATGCCACTAAGTCTCCATGGCGTGTAAGAGTGTATCGGGATTCCCTTCACTAGTATACCTTGGTACCCGAGTTAATCCCAACCATCTCACCATGTGTCTCCTAATCATTCTGATGACTCTTCCTTTGAATTTACGCCCGACCATTTAATACATTCCATGAGCCTAGTTATCATAAGCAATATTAGTAGTGTCACTTAAAAATTACGTGTCTTCCCACTGAAGGATGCCTTCCTTTGATGCTTCTACATTCTCTAGATCACACACTGTATGAGCATAAATTATATTAAGTTCCTCTTCACTCAAGGGCTCAACATAAGGCTCTGCCTTCTTATCTTGTAGGGGTATGATTGCGCACTCTTCATCATTCTCAAAACTGATGTACCTTTTGTTAAAGTGCAGATCAGCATTGTTCACATAGCCACCAGGGCTATCCAAGTAATGCTAAGAAGTTATCTACTTTTGTAAGCTCTAATACCTCAAAATCTCTAGTAAACTTGGCTCTCTGAATGGTAATAGATGCATCCTTTAGTACCCAAATAACCATAGCTCTAGTATTGTTTGAAATATATAACACATTTGAAGATGGCTACAATGTTGGCCTGCCCATCTAATTTCATGCATCCATAGTCAACATATTCACTTATGTACCAGTATCAATCAAAATGTTGCGTAACAACCACCCATCAATTACTACATCTAGTGTAATTTCCTTGTCAAATTCATGATTATGAGGTGGTAAATTTACGTGCAGTATCTACCTTTCGCACTCAACTCTAGCGTGCGATGCCTTTTCTCATAGCCATTCCCATAGTAAAGAAATGATGTTCTCCTAGCGTAACATCTGGACCACCTCCTTTAGGTCATCCACGTCCTTCTGCAAGAGCTCAACATTATTTATTCATTCCCGCTCGTGTGCCTTATCTTTCAAGCAATGTATTTCTCCCTAAAGTTCTCTGATGACTCCCATGGTTTTCTACTAAACTTCCTTCTGATGCGCAACATATGGATACTTAACATGTATCACCTCTTCCTTCATAATGAGTGGCTTAGTATTCAGTGGCTCACATGTTCACCCAACCTTAGCGTATGTTGTAACCATCACCATCTGTAAATTAGGATCATGTGTCTTCTTAGGCATCGACTGATCAGCAATAGTATGTTGTACCTTAATCATTCTCATGCCCTTTTCCATATTCTTATTTTTATTCATATGCTCATATAAATCCATGCATTCCTCTAACTTATGTTAGTTCCCACACCATGATCAAGCTATATTCTGAGGGCAATCACACTGATAATGATCGAGAGATCCAAATTTGTAACGATTTCCTCACGTGAATCTACCTCTACCACCACTATGAACCCAATCTTGATATCCTCCTTAGAACCATCCATTCATATTATCCCCATTGTTGCACCATTCATTTTTTTTTCCTTCTTGTTCCTTCAATCCATTTTCCACACTAGTTTGGCACATCCCTATCTCAATGGATTCATGGATATGATTAATTAGTCTACATTCATCGATGTGGTGAGTATGGAAATTACAAATATGACAGTACATAGACACCTTATTCTTAATAGTGCACTGTAAAGAGGACAATCCCAAACATGATGGTTCAGGTGGCATAATTCACAATCCAATAAAAATGTGTGCACGGACTTGCATGGGAAATTATCATTCGTATTTACTTCAACCTCACAATTTGTGCACTATATACCACTAAGTGTCTCATGAGATGAATTAGTAGAAAACTTCTCCAGCTACTTTTCCATTACCATTATCTACGCCTCTAAGAACAAACTCACTCTAGGATCAACACTCCTAACTGCTTCGGCACACAGCTGCTTCCAAAGCCTCACGCAGGTCAGTATACGTCTTATGAGATAAATATCTACAGAATGGAGTCATAAGTGCTCTAAAAAACCACTGTGCATGCTGAATTTGATGAATTTCATAAGATAATTTGAAAAACATAGTCTTGAAATGTGTGTCATACTACCTCATGCTTTCAGATAAACCTTTCTTAATATCCTTGAGTGCATTGATACTTTTTTTCTCAATCTCTAGAATATAAAACTCAGCTAGAAACATAGAGTGCAAAGCATCATAATCTATCACAGACTTATTTGGGTCATAGTTCCTATACCAACTATGTGCGTGCCCTTGGAGAATAGTGGAAAACTCACTTTCCTTCCTATTTGAAGTTGTAATTCCTTTAATGCACCATAGTAACTCACACTTGTGCACATATTCTGATACATATTCAATACCTCTATACTCTTGCAATTGTAGAGACATCTCAATTCAAAATTGAGGTGTCTACTATGGTTGTATAGGTTGTTAAGGTGGATGTTGTGGGTGTGGACATTACCCACCAAATCCAAAAATAGAACCTCCACTAGTATTTCCTCTGCATGATCCTTTTGATCCTCCTAATCATTTTGGTCCTCTCGCGCTCCCTGTAGTGGGTTGTGGAATAGTTTATATACTTCCTTGCATCCCATTTGTAGTAATAAATTTGACACCCACGATATGCATGGTCACAACACTCACAAAATTTCCTTCAATGGTCTGCGTGCCAACATTTTATGTAAATGAGACACCTGAAAACAACCTTGCAATCAAACTCCCAAAAAAGGTACGCTATGCGCTTCCATAGGTGTATGTGTTATATGATGCACTTCTGAATTCAACGTAAAATGATATCTACCTGTATCTGCTTACTTACCTACACTAGCCTTTTTCTCAATGACTACCTCTAGTTTTGAAACACCAAGCATAAGGGCTAGGTGGTTAGGTGGGATAAGATGCACACTTATGGTCCTTATGCTCTCCTTTAACGCACTCTCATCCAAATTCGAAGGGGATTATATGTTGCACTTACCCAATTTTTGGAGTACCTAATGTTGCAGATCCTCGTCTTCCACAGGATCTTTAAAACCTCCGTGAGCCATCATTTTCATCAAATCCATTACCTCTTCAACCTCCCTTGCCTACACCATTTCCCTCTCTCGTGCTTCATTAAAATTGAGTCATATTTCCTCTCTTTATCTCTCTACCGCTAGGTCTGCCATCTTTCACCACACCTGCTCCTACCCTTGTGCACAGTGGGGATTTAGCTAGCCATAGGTTGGCTTTCTAAATTCATTTTTATGATCAAGATCTTAATCTCTAAGGGTATAATGCGTAAATACAATCCTCTGGGATCACGCAAGAATCTGAACTCAACCTCCTCTAGACTCATGTAAGTAGAAATAGCATAATCCAAGGTATAATTGTGCAACACACTAACCCACCAATGATCTACATCTCTAGTCTACTCCACATTAGCATCAAGCATAGTCTAGTATTTTTGTTATGTCCAAAGATTCAACCTCTATCACCAACTCTTCCCTAAAGTATATGTTGTTCGCCACTCATATAATTCTATTGGAAATAATTTTAAGAATATCTCATAGATAGAGTTCATGATAAATATTGTCTTCAACCCACCATCGTGCATTGAAATTAGGTCCAATACTATATCTCTGCACAAACTCTTTTTTTTCTTCCACCCAAATTTAAATTCTCTCCAGAGTTAATCGATACACCATCTGTATGTAACTTCTTGATAGACAGTTTGAAAAGAGGTCCCAGTAATAGATCCAAAATTTAGTCTTTTATTTCAACTTAACCAATTATGTGCACTGACACCTCATTCAGACAGATCTGAATGCTCACCTGAAGCACACTAAGCTACCAGGTCCCTCCTTTGTGTTATCTTGTCAAGATGTTAGCATGTATATCCATAATTTCCACTATAAAAAGCATACATTAAAGTGTATATCATTATAGACATCATATCATGAGCTTAGAATGGGAACACATGTAATAAGGAAACATAATAGATCATATAAACACTAAGATAAATTACACCATGTAATCGCCATATTTATATACTTCAATGACCATAATCCATCCTCTATAATCCATTACATCAGAGAATTACATAATAGAAGTTGAATACATAAACCATGGCACTAGAACATGTGCAAGAATCAAACCATAATCCATAACCTTACATACAAATACTCTCAACACTCAGTCATGAACAATCAGATGTGGTACCCAAAACAATGACATGTATATATATATAGGGGTGGGGAAATTCCCTTCACCACATATGTATTCTCAAAATATATTGCATGCTCAAAATAGCCATGCGTTAACAATTGCATGCTTTTATAATGGAGATAATAATAGATTATCTTATAAATAGAACTTGCTTTAATCCCAGTAATAACTCTCATGCATGTGCTCGAACTGAATATTAATTCTCCAAAAATTGACTTTCCTTGGTTGAAAATTATCCTTAATTTTATCCTTTTCTTGAACCGTACTCCAACTTTATTTTCTATTTTTAGCATGTATCTACAAAATTGGCTAAGTCTTGCAGTCTTCCTTTCTAGGTGTGAGTATTCTGCACGCTGCTTTACTGAACCATGTACACATCTATGTGCCCCACTTGCATGCCTCACTTCTCCTTGATCTCTTGATACTTAGTCAATTTTTCTAGTCCAACAGTTACAGTGTTGGTTCACTTTACCCTAGTCCAAACCATGCAAAACCCCAAGGGCTAGTCATGAAAATGAGATGGGTATAGAATATGGAGACCTATTTGAGATATTTTAATGATTTTATATATTGCATAGGAGTTTACTAGAGGTGTGAGAAATATTTAGAGTCATTTTTAATAATATTTTGCAAGTTATCATGTTTTTTGAAACAAGGTCAAGAAGAAGGTGATTTCCAGCTCGAATTGCACCTTCTAATACTCACCATGAATTGTGTGCTTTACATAGGACCTTATATATTTCAGGGATTATTTTTCATTAATATAATAAGGTTTTAAAACAAAAATGAAATTATTTAATTGTCACATTTTTATGAACGAATGTTAAGAAGGTAAACAACATTTTATGAGCTTTAAACCCTAGCTAAAAGTGATAGGATATATTTTCT
This sequence comes from Taxus chinensis, assembly GCA_019776745.2. Lineage (NCBI taxonomy): Eukaryota > Viridiplantae > Streptophyta > Pinopsida > Cupressales > Taxaceae > Taxus > Taxus chinensis. Next base: position 294,788,844 of record CM034147.1, on the reverse strand, counting down.
TTGTAATTTCCCATAATTGGTTGGTTGTGATAGTATGATGACTTGATTTTCTATAGGACTCCTCCAAATTTATAAAAATGTATGATAGAGTATGTGGTGACAAGTGGACCCCATGTGAAAATGTAAGTTTCCAAAGAACTTTATTTTGGGACAGGGTTGTCCAAAGGAGTTGCAAAATAAATTGAATTTTTTTAGTATGGGACTTTTAATTGATGTCCATGATAGTTTTAGATCATGGCAGTGCTTCGAAATAGCAAAGTGTGCCCTATTTATGAAGACTGGTCATAAGAAAGTTTTGGGGTAGTTTTCAAATATGGACTTGGTTGAAGGCATTCCACTAGGATTTTGAAGGAAATGTAAGATGTTATGGAAATAGGATTCAAAGGAATTTATAGTGGTATATGTTTTGTCTTGTGATGATGAGATTTGATGGCTCGTCCATATTGATTTATATAGAAGAAGGTTTCTTGTTTCTTGGGACAAGATTGCTCAAGCTGAAAGACTAAGTTAGAAGATGCATGAAATGAGTGTGTTTATGCCTACTATCATTTGAAGAGTGGAGAGGGATGAATTTTGTTCCTATTTAAGGACTTTTTATGTCTTATAAGTGACATAAATGGTGTAAACTAGTTGTGTTTGTAAAACTACTTTCTAAGAAGCTCAATTTAGTAAAGAGGAAAGTTGGTGTGGTTTGCACATATGGATGTTTCACGAGCTCTATAATGCATGGATTTAATCCATATGTCCTAAGGATTCCAATAAATTTTTACCTTCCATGGTTTAGGTGTTTTGGTGTGTGCTTGAGGTCCAAAGGTGAAGACAAGGTCTTGGAAAAACCTGTTTGGTGAAGGATATGAGACTTCTTGAGTTAGTTATGATAAATTTAATTAGTTCAAGACAATTAATGACCATGTATTTTTTTATGTGATGTGTGGTGAATCTTTGGGGATTGAATAATTAGGGTTATGGTATTTTTGGTTTTAACTAATCCAGGTGATGGGGTTCTGAGCTAGTTTTGTGCTTGTTTGGTGCATTTGGGCATGACCAACCTACATGGGCCCAATATGAATGTTTTATGAATGTATTGGGATATTTTTAAGTTTTATTTTTCAAAATAAAAGAGGATGAATAAATTTTTCTATGTTTTATAGATGAGAAGGGTATAAAGTTCTTATTTCAATCCAAATTTGTACTAGTTGTGGGAGAGGGAAAAAGTGTGACCCATGTGTGTGATTGTAATAGGTATGAATGCATGATATCAAATATAAATAAGTGTGAAATAGTTTGAATAATGTTAGATATATTGTGTGCAAGTGTTTGAGACAAAAATTTTCCATGAAAGAAGAAGAAAGAGCGAGCTAGGTGAATGAGGGTTTGAAGGAGTTTGGAGTTGAATCTTGTGATATCCATCAACTAAGTTGATGTAGAATATCTACTATGATATTCTTATCAAAATATTGTGTGATGATTCATATTCATATAAGTCTCTTGTTGTGAGTAATATCAATAAGGGTTTGGGGGTTGGTGCCTCACTAAAGAAATCTCTTGTGATGTGTAATATTCACTTGAGTCATTATTTTGTGTAATAACAATAATTTTTTTAATGGATTTTTTTCTCGTTAATGGTTTCCCACTTATATCTTGTGTTATAGTGTTCTCTCTCATGGTTGTAGTTATTTGAATGTATGTTGTATGATGTTGTGCACACATTAATGGTTGAATGGTTCATAATCTAAGTAAGTAAATATGAAATTATTTAAAGTTTTAAAGGACTGATTCACCCCCTAGTCCATTGTGCTTCCAAAATTTGGTATCAGAGAAGGTTCTTTTTGAGAATTTTGATCACTTGAAAGGAGATCCTTTGAAGAACAAAAATGGTGAGTCAACAAAGATATTTTTCTATCAACAATGCACCATTGTTTAATGGAGTAAACTATGATTTTTTTAGTTTGAGGATGAGGACTCACATTATGTCTCTAAGTTTTGATGTTTATAAATCTGTGAAGGATGGTTACACCTACTCCTCCAATAAGTACTATCTATAAGAAATTGTGTAGTGATAATTCAAAGGCTATGAATGATATCAAGTGTGGTCTAGGTTAATCTAATCTTGTGAAGGTGATGCATTGCAAGTCAAAAAAATCAGTTTGGGAGAAACTTCAGGTATTGTATGAAGGATATTCAAAAGTAAGGATATCTAAGTTTCAAACTTTCAAAAATATGTTTTAAGCGTTCAAAATGAGTGATGATGATTCTATTGCTGCATACTTGCATAGGGTTGACAAGATTATCAACACCATAAAATTTCTAGGTGAAGAAGTGAAGGAAGAGGTTGTGGTTCAAAATTTTATGAGATCTCTAACACCTAGGTTTGATTCCAAAGTATCTTCCATTGAATAATCCAAATATTTGACTCTTTTGAAGATGGATGAGTTGGATGGGACTTTGACTATCTATGAGACGAGGAATGTTGATTCCAAACCAACTAATAAAGAGATTGTTTCAAATCTGAAATGAAGACTAAGGGTAAGAAGACTAAGGAGGTTGATGATGCTGCTAAATTTTAAGATGAAGAACTCTTTGCAATGTTTTCTAGAAGATTGAAGGTTGGCTTTGGAAAATAGAAGGGTAAGTTGCCTTATGAATGTTTCAAATGTGGTAAAGTAGGACATTTTACTATCAATTTTCCTCATAATCACAAGAAGGAAGATCATGATGAACATGATCATGATATAGATCATGTCAAGAAGTATCACAAGTATGGTAAATTCAAGAAGAGCAGTAAGAATTTTTATGATAAGAAGAAGAGTTTAAAGTTTTATAAAAAGGAAGAGGATTGCTTGTCTGATGCTAGTAGTGTTGTTTCAAATTCCAAGTCTGAATATGATTGTGAAGATGTTGGAGATGAGGTGTTATTCATATCTAAAGATGTCATGAGATCTACTAGTGGTAATTATTCATTATTTGGTTATTTTATATCAAGTTCTTATAGAGATTCTTAAGAAGAATAAGATGGTGTTGAATATTAACTAGTATGTATCCAAAATGAGTTAAGGCATTCTAAAAAGAAGATTAATAAGATGAGATCTCAGGTCAAAGAGCATGAAGATAATATTTAAGATCTAGAAGAAAATCATTGGTCTGAAAAAATAAAGCTGAATGAGTCAATCAGGATGTTATAAGAAAAGGTAAAGTTCCAAGTCACAATTTTGTAATAAAAAGAGAGAATGTACACCAAATTTGAAGAGGATGTAAAGTTTCTGAGGGTATATTATTAGATGTTGATAAGAAGGCTAAATCCTTTCAAATTTTTCAACAAAACACAAAGGATATTGATCATCTTCTTTGAAAAAAAATATCAACAAGTGATAGAGTAGGTTTGGGGTTTAGTGATGATCTCAAAGGAAATGAAAAGATGCAATATGAAATCATTTCAAGCAAGAAGGATGGAAATAAGGAGACTACTTTCAAAGACAATGTGAAGACAAAACCAATTAGGTAACCTAATGTCTCAAGGTATGAAATATATTTCAATGGTTATTGTTTTACTTGTAATGGATTTGTTCATAGGGAAAAAGAGTGTAGGAGGTTTTTTAGAGATGGTCATCCATGGAGAGATAATAGGAGTGAGCAAGATAAGAGTGTGGTATTCTACAACTACAATGAGAGAGGTCATGCTACTAGATATTGTTTGTACGATCCACATAGTCAAGTTGAAGGCTAAAAAGGCAAGAGTTCAATTGTAATAAGGTTATACATGTTGCTAGGGATTTTCATGGACCTACAAGGAAAGGAAATAACTTTCAAGGGCCTAATGTGCAGGCTAGAAGGAAAAACATCTCATGGGAACCTAGAAGGGCCAATTATGGTTCACCAAGATCTAATTTAGATGTAAGACAAGGTGTGTCAAATTTTTTTGATAATAAACAAGATGAAAAGAGTGAGGTGCAGGTATCTAAGAGGGCTTGGGACCTCTTTAGGTATCTCTTCTAGATTAATCAAGATGTTTCATACCTCTACTAGGCTTTTTAGAGGTATAATGGTTCATATGAAGCATTGAGAAGAGGGGGAGCTAGTTGATTGAAGTATGTTGCAATGGAGATATTGTCATAATGTCAAGACATGTTAGGGTGTGTCATAAATTATCAAGGTATGTGTGTAGTTCCTTTTTTTGTTCAATTAATGAAATGTGTGTGTCAAGAGGTCCTTGAAACTATGTAGTCATGTTATGAGTTGGTGTTTGTCAAGATTGAAGATTGAAGCCTCATTAATGCTTTGTTCTTGATCTTTCAAGGTATATTTTTGGTCTGATTCTGTGTGGTCCATGTATGTTAAGAGTCTCAATTGAGTGTAGAGTCATGTGTGATTATTCAAAAGGTCTTGGTATTCCATCATGAGTCATGGTCAAGTTGTAGTTTCAAGGGAAGCCTGTGATGCTATGAAGTCAAGCATTGTTTTGAGTTAGCAATCAAAGTTGGCGGTATACTCATAAAGGTATGAGTTTATCATGAGAAGTCTAAAAGTATGTCATGATTCAATGATGATTCAAAACCAAATAGTTTAGATCAAAGCATGTCCATAGTATTACAATTTTTTGTGAGTGCATGACATTCTACAAGACCTATAAAAGGTGTAATGATATTTTTACAAGCATGTCAAATGTGTATGATTAACGAAGATGATATGAGAGGTGTATAGGTATGCATAAGATTCATGAAGAGTAGGGTTAATATAAAGTGTTTTCCATGATCCATATAATAAAATCTAGGAAATCATGTCTAGGGTTTAGTGATTTTTTGTGAAATGAAGGTCTTATAGGTTGAGTCGAGATTTTAAACTTTGAACATATAATCTTGACATCTTCCTCATGAATTTGGAAGTATCATAACTAAAGACATCATTAATTGTCTACATTTGATGATAGTTTGATCTCACAGTGTTGATAAAGTTCACAGACCTAATTGAAGATTAGCAAGTGAAGGTTGATCCTTCTTCTCCAAAGAAGCCTATAGTGAAACTTGGTATACATCTAAAAAATGGAAATGGGTGCTAAAAAATAGTAAGATTTCTCTAAGAAAGTGAATACATCAAAATCTAGAAGCGGATTCCACTTAGAGAAAGGCTAGTGGTGTAAGTGTAAAATGAATGCTCCATATCTGATCATGAGACATGTAGGCTTATAAGTGAGTTTTTGTTTCTTGAATGATGGTTAAGGAGTGAAAAATATATCTTAAGGCTAAACGAGGAAAAATTGAATGTATGAAAAGGGTAAAATGCATGAAAGGTGTCTTAAGTAGTTAAAGGATCTAATTATCAGGCTTGCAGGTTAGCTTTGAATATGCTATAGTTGCATGTTACATGTATGTGGTGTATAACTTAGATAGGGGGAGATCCTCTTGATATCTAATTAGGTGTATGTGGTATCTTTTGAATACTTGTTATACCAAATATATTTTACTTTCCAACTTGAACTTAATGAAGTGAAATAACAAAACAAAAATAATCTTGGAAGACGATGGTATTTACCGATACCCGCAATGTATGATGTCGATGTTGATGGATAAAGACTCATTCTTCCTTTCACCTATGAAGAAACCTGCAGATCAAAGACACTAAATAAAAGATATTAGATAGATGGGTAAACGAGCTTCTCAGAAAAAGCTTATTCTAAAGAGGATTCCTTGGAGGATTTTAGCTCACTTGGATATAATTAAGTAGATTGATAACATTCATAAAGGTATGTAATTGACAAGGATAGATAGATGATGGATGAGAATCTCTAGAACTCAAGGTTGAACGATAATTCCTGTGCAGCTTCAAAGGTAGCTCAAACAAAGGTGGATGCGATATAGACATACTCAAAGTAGTCATACCAAAAATTCTTCGATATCTTTCTCAATCTCATGGAGAAATTTAAATTGATCCTCAATATCTTCTTCATCAATGGCAAATTTTATTACACACAATGTTAACTTGTGAAGGATATTGTATTATTCCTAGAAGAAGGGTTGTTTAACTATAGAATGGCCATAAATGCTTGTAACTATGTGAGAACAAACAAGAACTGCCATCTTAAATAAGGCCATGCTTGTAAAGAACAAGTTAAATAAAAATAATTTGATAAAAAATAATGATAAATTGATAAATTGATAAAGAGATATGATTTGACAGGGATTTTCAGTGATTTAGGCCGATCTCTAACGATTCAAGTAATTGTTGGCGATTGCTGCTAAAAGGAAAACTTTGCCAAAAATGATCAATGAAGCTCTAAAGTGATAATTTTGATTGTTCTTGATGCTTGTATGAATTGTAAATGATAAAATAAAATAGGGGAATACCTTTGGATGTGAAAATGAGCTAAACGAATCCTCAAATTGTCAAATGGAGTTGATTGAAGTTTATGCCCTACTATTGATCTTCATGAGAATTGATTGATGAAAAATACTATCAAAATGATGTGTTGACAGTAGCTAGAGATTGATGCATTATCTTGGTTATATATGGAATGATCTAACTTGATCTGAAAATGGGTGTTTATTTTTTTTCCAATTTTAAACGTTTTCAAGGATTGTTAATTTTTAATCAACTTGAAGTCTTTTATACTCCACAAATTGATCAAATTCTGATTTAGGAATGTTTTCCAAACTGAAATTTAAATTCCTTTTTATTCAACATTCACTGTTTGATCAAATCCCAAATTCATTGTTTCTTGATTTTAATCAATTTTCCAAAGTTTTCAAATACTAATTACCATTGCATCCACATTATTTTTATGAACTTCAATTATTACAAATAATCAGAAACTAAAAATAAAATCAGAACACAACACCAGATTGTTTACGGGGTTCGGAATTCCTACGTCCCCGGGTTCGTGATGAACCGATCCATTAATAATGTTAAAAAATGTAAATACAATAACATTTACATTAACCAATAATGAATCAAAAACCTACAAAACTGTGTTTCAGACCTTTGAAGGATGTTAATGGAGCTCATCCTATGTCCTTCACCTTCCTGATCCACTTGCAGCGGTGTCTCCCTTTGGTTCTATGTCTTCATGTGACTTTAACAGAAAATAAATTCTATCACAAAATCTCCAAATAGGATAAATGATAACACCATCACAATCGTCTCAAAATTATGAGCAATTTTCGTATACAACTCGAGATCCGAAAGTGAGTGGAAGTGCCTCAAAATTACATTTTTCTGTAAGTACCCCTATTCTGCCTATACACAGACTTGGCACTGTCCTTTTACAAAAGGCATTGAGCTCATTTTATATTGTTTGGAACTCCATGGGCACAACGCTCGGGCTGCTTATCCTTTTGCACCAGCAACCCATGGTTCGAATCCTCAATCTGCACTTGTTTATTCCCATTTGGGAATCAATCCCACATTCTTAGCGCTTGAGGAGATAAAGTTGAGCACTTTAAATGGTAAGGGCATTGTGCATAGTTTATAGGCTTAGAGAGCCATTTTGAATGTCATGGGTTTAGTGGATGGTTATTTGACCGTGGAATTTGAGCACTTGGATCATGATGGACGTGGCATGTAGGATATAATGCAATTGGTTAGAATATAATGCGAGGGATAAGGGTTTGCATTAATGTTTGGAGATTAATATGCGAATAAATAGCTTATCCTTGACAAATGTGTGAGGGGTAACCATATGGATGACATGTCAAATTTCATGGTGCCAAATAATTACAAAGTAATATGAAATTTGACCATAAATGATAATATGACAAATAATACCACCTTTCGAAATATCGATAAGAAAAGTAAACCCGTCCTTGTTACACAAATCCACGTGGTTGTTTGAAGACCCACCACGTCGGCGATAATATAATCATCCTCACGACATCCAGACTCCCCTCCGTAACAAAAGTTGAGCCTTTTGTTCTGGCCCACTTTTACGTGTGTCAAAGCCTAAAGGTTAAAAACAACTTGAACAACCTTCATTTTTCCCTTTTCTCCTTTTTCCACGTGATGCATTGCTATTGGTCCATTATTGACCTGTTGACCAATGTTGACCTTCCAGTTGACCAAACTTTGACTGGACATATCTTGACCTCTGAGTGTCTGTTTTTCACGTTCTTACAATCATCAGAAATCTCTCTAAAGGATCTACTACACTAGAATGGTTTAGGGTAGTTTAGGGAATATTTGAAACTAAAATTTATCCCCTGATCACTCCACCCTATTAAGAAGGCTTTTTGTCCACAAAAAGTTGTTTATCAACCCAAAAATAATGCTATCTCTTCCTGCATTGTACAAACACATACAAGAACTCAAAATAACAGTATAGGTTAAAATAAATGCAAATAATTGATTATCTATTCACATAACCGATCAGATAATAACATCCAATTAAGCTAGTGTTCAATTGAAACGCTGCAACCCTGTCAACTCTGCGCACAAATTTAAACTTTCATACCCCACTGTAATGCCATCACAAATAATTGACCAGATAATAACACCCATTCTAATACAGAAATCTAGTGTTTAATGGTCACTTTGAAATACAGCCAATTACCAAAAATTACAATTTCATAACACAAATTAGTAAACTAGACATCTAAACTGCCCATAATTAGGCTAGTGCCCATTGTCCATCTGAAACTGTAACAACTGCAAGTATTCACTATCCAAAATAAAATAGACTATAATGCCCAAAAATAGCTATAGTGAACAACTGAATCCACGTGAATCTTCCAAAACACGTATCGCCATCACAAATAATAAGTCAAATAATAACACCCAGCTATAACAAAAGTTAATGTTCAACTAACACTTTGTGATTATGTTGATTACAACTGCAAATATTCACTATCCAAAATAGTTCAACCATGAACACCCAAAATGGATATAGTCAAAATCTGAATCAACGTGAATATGCAAATATTCTATCCATACATTGAACTGTAAAAGGGATAGATAATAAATTGTATGATTACCCAAATTGGTGAACTGCCATAATCTACAAAATGATCACCTGGTACCTTTGCAAACCAATTTGTTAGTGTAATAAATTTACACCCTAATTGCAACCACATCTGATAGTTACAAAAATCAAATTTGCCCAAAATAAGGGTCTTATAAATTAGTGCAAATAACACATGTGGATATAACAAGTTTTTCTATTTATTACAATATCAAATAGGTGTCTGAATGGGTCTTATAAGCATCCATAACATTTTCACAAATGACAACACTATAAAACTGCAAGTTTCAAAATAGACATTCTGACGATGCCCATATCCATGCATATTATTGTCAGAAATGGAATAACCAACCAAAATGTGAGAATATGAATATGAGTATGATGAACCTATCACTCAAATCTTCTTTACGGTTTCTTCCAAATTATTTCAAAGCTAAATATTAACATAGGATCAAAATCCCTAAAATATAGCTTTGAAAATGTTTGCATACTATCACCAATTACTGTAATGCAAACATAAAGTTGAGGAATGTTTTACCCATCCAATTACTTGGATTTATCCATTTAGGTGGTTTTACTTCCCTAGTACCATAATGAGCATTTACATGAGTTAGATCAACAAATTTTGGTTTGACATTATTTTCCTTTTTAACAACTTTCCAATGTTGCATTGAAGGAACATACCAACACATCTTAACATCATGACCATTCCTTTTACAATGGGAAAAAAAATTAACTTCCTTATTTTTAGGAGTCTTACCCATTTTTCCATTCCTTGAACTCTATCTAGGAATATGATTCCCCTATTTAGGAGAGGTAACCTTTTTTCCATTTCTCACCTTATCAGAGTGAGATTGGTCTTTTACACCTGCCTTATCATTCACAAAAGGCATTAACTTCTTTATCATATTTTTCATCTTCCAACAATATGTTGCAGAATGATTAGTACCTTCACAAAACGTGCAAGGAAAACCATGCTTTTGTCTACCAAAGCTATATTGTTCAAACTGAAAGAGTGTTTTAGAAGTTTTAGGATTTAATTTCCCCTTAGTGTTATTTTTAGTGTAACTGGGAGGAGGTGGAATTTCATTACCTCTTTTACATGTTTTTTTACACCTTTCATTGTTCCTCCTAATGGCAGAATCCTGTGATTCTAGAGGCATAGATCATTGGCTGTTGGAAGCTTGTCTTCCTTCAACTGCTTTGGAACTTTCTCCAATTTCCATTTGCCCACTAGAATAACCCAAACCTACAAACCGAGGTTGATCCTCTACCTGTATGGGATTAGCATCATCTTGTTCATTTTTACCAAGGCCTTTTCTATTATATCCCATTTTAACCATTAACTTAGACTCAATTCCCTTAGTGTGTTTTTCAAACTGACCCAAAGGAAAATCTAAAAATGAATGAGAGGAAGAATTAAAATGTGAACAACTTATAGTGCATTCTGTCACAGTACCCACATCTGATTTGGAAGGCATTTCCTTCTTGTGTTCACCTTGTTGCAGCTTTGCCAGAGGGCATCCTTGGTTCGTATTTCTTCCTGTAACTCTTTAACAAAGCCCATCAACTTATTGTTTTGTGCAAGCATCTCATTGACATACTCCTCTTTCTTGGTTATAGAGGATTGTGGCTCATATTTTAACCACACTATTTCCTCTTCCAAGGAATAAAAATTAGCTCTCAGGAAAGAGTTTTCTTCCTGGAGTTGGTGGTTAATGGCTTCAAGCTCATCCAGCTGCTCCTGTTTGGATGACTTGCCCATGATTCCTTGTTCCTGCAAACACAACCTGTACTTCCAAAATTACACATTGCAAAAGAAGATTAACAAGCCCCAAAATAGCTGCACACTGAAAACTGAAATCAATACTGAAACTGAAGCCAAATTTTCAAACACAACTAGAAGCTAATCCGGAAATCTAACTGCTCTAATACCAAACTTGATCCGAAAACGTGTGTTTTATTTTTTCCACTTTTAAACGTTTTCAAGGATTGTTAATTTTTAATCAACTTGAAGTCTTTTATACTCTAAAAATTGATCAAATTCTGATCTGGGACTATTTTCAATGTGAAATTTAAATTCCTTTTTATTCAACATTCACTGTTTGATCAAAGCCCAAATTCATTGTTTCTTGATTTTAATTGATTTTCCAAAGTTTATCAAATATTGATTACCATTGCATCCACATTATTTTTATGAACTTCAATTATTGCAAATAATCAGAAACTGAAAATAAAAATCAAAACACAACACCAGATTGTTTACGGGGTTCGGAATTCCTATGTCCTCGGGTTCGTGATGAACCGATCCATTAATAATGTTAAAAAAATGTAAATACGATAACATTTACATTAACAAATAATGAATCAAAAACCTACAAAACTATGTTTTAGACCTTCGAAGGAAATTAATGGAGCTCAGCCTATGTCCTTCACCTTCCTAATCCACTTGCAACAGTGTCTCCCTTTGGTTCTACGCTCTTCGTGTGACTTTAACAAAAATATCTCTATCACAAAAGCTCCAAATCAGATAAATTATCATACCATCGCGATCATCTCAAAATTATGAAGCAATTTTCATATATAACTTGAGATCCGGAAGTGACTGGAAGTGCCTCAAAATTGCATTTTTCTGTAAGTACCCCTTATTATGCCTATGACATAGACCTGGCACTGTCCTTTTACAAAAGGCACTGAGCTCATTTTATATTATTTGGAGCTCCATGGGCATTGCACCAAAAACTCAGGTTCAATCCTCCTTAAGTGCATTTGTTTATTCCCATTTGGGAATTAAATCCCACATTTGGCGCTTAAGGATTATGTGTTGGCATTTAAATAAGGGCATTGTGCATAGTTTATAGGCTTAAGAGCCCTTTTTGAATGCCGTGGGTTTAGTGGATGGGTATTTGACCCAAATTTGGCACTTTGATGATGATGGACGTGGCATGTAGGATATAATGCATGGAGTTTGGACGGATAAGGGTTTGCATTAATGTTTGGAGATTAATATGAAATAAATATTATCCTTGACAAATGTGTGGGGGTTTGGATAAATGTCAAATAATGTGCCAAATAATTACAAAGTAATATAAAATTCGACCCAAATGAAATATAACAAATAATACCACCTTTCAACCCTCGATAGGAAAATCGAACTCGTGGTGACAAGCCACGTGGTGGTTAGAGGACCCACCACATCGGTGATACTATAATCGTCCTCACTATGGCTAGACTCCCCTCCGTAACAAAAGTTGAGCCTCTTGTTTTGGACCGCTTTTATGGGTTTCGAAGACCGGTGGTTACAAACAACTCAAACGACCCATCATTTTTCCTTTTCTCCTTTTTCCACGTGTCGCATTGCTATTGGTCCATTATTGACCTGTTGACCGAAGTTGACTTCCAATTGACCAAACTTTGACTAGACATATCTTGAGCTCAGAGTGTTTGTTTTTTCACATTCTTATAGTCATCGGAAATATCTCTGAAGGCTCTACTACACTGAATTGTTTAGGAAGTTTAGGGAACATTTGACACTAAAATTGATCCCTTGATCAGTGATTCTCTGAATGATAGTGAAAAATGAAGATGTGTTCAGGAGTAGCATGCCCCCTAGCAGATCCCTGACTGAAGGATGCAAAACTTCTATTTATAAATAACTGACTTATTGGGAATGAACCATAGACCATCCAGTGTCTCATTGGGAAATGGTATGAGAAGTGGTTGAAATGACTTTTAAATATGTATCATGGGTAATTGATAGAGCGTGAATGAGTATAGGCGATGTGAGGTTCATTTCAAAAGGTTAGGACCCTTAGCATGTATTAAGTAAGAACCATGGAACTAGATTGCATCATAGGGTAATAACGATATAATTTAAAGTTTTGAATTATGATAGGATTAGGTAATAAGTACTAGATAGGATTTCACAGAGCGTAAAGTGTAGCAATAGTATTTACAGGTAGAGACGATACTTAGATGAAGTGTATAGAATGGGGGAGAAAATGTGATGCACCCCAAGATGTGTGAGTGGAGATAGGATTAATTAAAATGTCATCTAAGATATGGAGCTAGTGTCAAGATCATATCCAACTGGTTGGATTGGATACTTGTGAGGGATTAGCGAACATGGATAAGTTTGAAATTGATCAATACTAGAGAGCATGTGTAGTGTAAACTTGTACATTCCCAATACATATGGTGACGACATTAGTAAAAGGTGGTTTGCTGGACAACCATTTGCATACCAGCAAGTGATTTTGTTATAACACTAATATTGCATGTTATAGGTTGTAATGGGTACTATAGTAGGGTATATGGTATACCATAGGCTTGTAAGGGCCTTCAAGATAAAGCGGAACATGGATCTTCATCAAGACAAACATGTATGCTGAATGATGGTGTGTATAGGTGTATTACGAGAGGAATTGTGTGATTGAATCTAGGAGGTTCAAAATGGCATGAAAGGAGAACCAAAACACTAAAGAAGTGCTTCATAGGTGAAGGGCTAAGTGATTGAGTCATCATCATGACAAATAAACAACGTAAGAAGCATAATTATTGTGTGTTCTACTAGAAAAGGATGTCATAGTTATAGGGGGAGTCATAAGAAGCTATTTCAATGAGAGTATGTGTCTCTAGAGCCTTGAAAAGTTTGTCTAAAATGATCTAAAAGGTAATCTTAGGGATTCCAGTCCCAAGAGTGATGACAAGACAAGAAAAGGGTCTGTTAAGCCAAGTTTGAGCGTTCTTTGGTTGAGTGAAGACAAGAATGAGGTAACATGATGATTCTAAGCCCCAAATCATGAATTTTGGCATGTTCATAAGTTGTATGCATTAGTAATGTGTAGGTCTTAAGCTATAGTGAAATCCCATCAGCGAGAAATAGAGTTTTAATGAGTAATTATCAATTCTTGGATGATTGTATGAAGGCTTGATGTGTTATCAATCAAGAAGGAGGAAAAATAATTCTATTTTCATGGTTTTTGGAATGAATAGGTGTTTTTTACGCCCTTTCCTAGTGGGAGTAAAGTTATAAATGCTTTGAAAGAGGTCAAAATCTATTTTTTGTGAGAAAAACAAGTTTGTGAGCTAATTTATGAATAGTCTTTGGTTGATGTTTCTAACCAAACACTGATGGGGTCCTATGAAGTTGAGAAAAATTGAATGGGTCATGGTCAAGTACAATGGTATGATTTGTCATTAATGTAAAAGGGGGGAAAATATTAAGTGAGTTTTCCATCAATGAACAAAGGGGGAGATTATTCGGCATGTTGAGTTACCTAGGTGTTTTCATTGATGTAAAATCTCATTAATGATGAAAGAGGATTAATAGAGTAGTGTTAAAACATTCTAAGCCTATGACTGATGACATGGAGTTTCAGGTGATTTCCCATGATGGCATGAGTGGAATCACAATGGTGATTGGCCTGGTTTAGCAAGCCTAGTTATGTGACCTAGCTAGCCCTGAGGTGATGGAACATGGATGATTTGAGATTGATTGGTGGCTTGAGAGGATGCATGATAACAGTAATGGATCCATAGTTTTGGGATTTTAGGAACATCGCACTTGAGTTTTCACTGGTCATAGGTATATGGTTGAAGATCCTCCAGTCATTAAAGTGTTCATCTAGACCATGGTAGTAGGTGCTTGGAGGCATGAGGAATAGTTGTGGAGCCATATGAGATCATGGATGCATGTATGTGAGTTATTAATATGTATTAAGGAATTTAGGACCTTTTAGAGAGGTTTCATGATGAGTCATACAGAGAGATTTTCAGTTGACCCTAGTCCTAAACCATGAAAACCCCTCAAGGGCTAGTCATGAAAATGAGATGGGGTTGAGAATATGGAGTACCTATTTGAGATATGATTGATGATTTGAAGATAGGTGAAAATGGGTTTCTTAGTGAGTGTGAGAAACATTTGGTTAGATCATTCATGAAGAATATTTTGCAAGTTATGATGTTTTTGTGTGAAAGACGGTCCAAGAAGAACGGTAGATTTCCAAGCTCAAAATGCACCTTCTTTGGAGTATGCTCACCATGTATTGATCTTTGATTTGCATGAAGGACCTTTTGGTTTTAATGGATTATTTTTAGGGTTTGAGTCAAATAAGGTTCACCAAAGGTTTAATAATGAAGTATATTTCATCACTCACTATTTTTATGAACGAATGGGATAAGAAGGTAAACAATCATTTTATGAGCTTGTAACCCCTAGCTAGAAAGCTCAAATGCAGAATAATATTACATGTCTAAAATAAAACAACAGAATTGATAGAGACAATTTAATAGTGGTTGATCCATTTTATTTGGGCTATAGGACTCCTCCATGTTTCCATAAAAGGTACGATAGAGCATGTGGTGACAAGTGGACCCCACCTAAAAAATGCAAGTTTTCAATAAGTTCAGTTTGCAACAAGGTTCTCCAAAGGAGTTCACAAAATAAATTGACATAGTGATTTTTAGTCAATGGTAACTTTAAGTAATTTGACGTCAATACATGGTTTCAGACCATGGTCCAGGTACTTCCCAATAAATCTATGGGTCAAATGTGTGCCCTATTTATGAAGACTAGTCATAAGGCAGTTTTGGGGACATGTTTTTAGTAAAAATTTTAGAGATGGACTTGGTTGAAGGCCTTCCACTTGGATCTTGGAAATAAATGTGATATTTTATGGAAATGAGTGATTACAGATACTATTTCCAATTACAGTTTATTTGGTTTTCACTCATGATGGTGATATTTACATGAATAATCTAGTGTCAGTTTGTAGAGAAATAGGTTTCCTTTGAGTTTCTTCAAGACAAGATTTCTCAGGTCTATGAAGACCATGAGTTAGAAGATGCATGATATGAATGGTTTGATGCTTGATATTAGTTGGAGAGTCAGTAAGGCATGGATTTTGTTCCTATTTAATTATGTTCTTCAGGTCTTGTAAGTTCTCTAAAGGGTGCAAACTAGTTGAGTTTGTAAAACTACTTTTGTAGGCATGCTTAATTTAGGTGAAGAGGAAAGTTCTTAGTGTGGTTTAGCACATATGGATGCTTCATTAGATCTAACATGAATAGATTTCAATATAAATGGTCTTAAGTCTTCTAATTTTTTTTTACATGTCATATTTTATTTTTCTTATTTTGTGATTGAGGCCCAAACGGTGAAGACAGGGTGTTGGAAATAATTGTTTTGAGAAGGATAAGAGCCTTATTGAGTTAGTTATGCTAAATTTGATTGGTGAAAGATAATTAAATACCATGGATTGTTTTTTTATGTTATATTACACATGTATGATAAATTTTTGGGATCTTGAATAATCATGTTTTTAGCATTTTTTTGTTTTAGCTCGTCCAGGTGATGGAGATTTTGAGCTAGTTTTGTGCATGTATTGGTGGTTTTGGGCATGACCGGCCTATATGGATCTAAGGTGAATTTTTTAATGCAATATATTGGGATATTTTTAAGTATTTATTGGTCAAAATAATAGTAGGAAGGCCGGCTTGATTTAATTTTTGAGATATGATAAGGGTATAAATTAAGCTTGTTTGAGTTCAAATATGACACTAGTTAAGTGAGAGATGGGAAAACTTTTGACCCATGTGTGAGTGTGTAACATGTATGAAGGCATGATTTGACATATAAGAGAGATGTTTGAAAGAGTTTGAATAATTTTATATAGCTTGTGTGTAAGGGTTTGATACCATTTTGTCCATGAATGAATAAGAAAGAGTGAGCTAGGTGAATGGGGGTTTGAACAAGGGTTTGAAGGAGTTGAGAGTTTAATCTTGTGATCACCATTAGCTGAGTTGTTGACAACATATTTTCAATGATATTATAATCAAAATCTTGTGTGATGATTCATATTCATACAATTCTATTTTGTTGTGAGTAATATCAATAAGGATTTAGGGGTTGGTGCTCCTTGTGGGGTTGGTACCTCACTAAAGGAATATCTTGTGATGTGTAATATTCACTTGAGCCTTTTATTGTCTATAATATCAAAAAAATTCCATTAGTGGGTTTTCTTCCCCTTGGTGGTTTCCCACTTATATATTGTGTTATTTTGTTCTCTCTCATGGTTGTAGTTATTTGAATGTATGTTGTATGATGTTTTGCACACATTAACGGTTGAATGATTCATAATCTTACCCAGTAAATCTGAAATTGTTTAATTTTTTAAAGGACTAATTCACCCCCCTCTCAGTCCATTTTTATTCCAACAAAAGTGTGTAAAAGGAAAGTGTGCACCTGATATGTAGGAGAGTATGAAATAGAATTTTTTTCCATTTTCTTGGATTTCCTTATTTTTTTTCTAACGGTGAGGTTTTTTGGAAATCTCACGCGAAGAGTGAGTTTTTTTGGGTGATCACAGGTAGAGAACAATTTTTTTAGGATATCTCATGCTAAGTGTGAGTTTTTTGGGTGATCTCATGCCAAGAGATGAGTGTTGTAGAGATATGTATAGCTTTTCTCTCCTTTCATGATGCTTCCCAAATAAGCACCACTGCAGATGGTAATTCCCTGATTTGTTCATGTTGTTTCTTTTATTCCGATTGCAACTAAAATGTAACTAATAGAATGAATTTTTTAACTAGAGGAAAATGTCTGCTACTGGATAATTGATTTGAGAACTTTTGTAAACTATGCGAGAGTGATAACATGACTATTTTCCCCCATGACACAAGTACCCACCGCTACTGTCCAGGTCTGGGCACTAGTGTCTACTCTTTATTTTGGGCCTAATTTTTTTTCTAAGTGAATATGTGACGGTGTTCCTGTGCCATTTACGTACTGTATTGTGTTGTACTAGAGCTCTGAGATCTTGTAGGGGGATTTATTCATCCAATAGATTCCCCTATTTTGGGGTACATGCAACGAATGTAGGAGAATATGGTCCAAAGGAGAGGACCTAATACTTATATGCATATTTGAAGTGGATACCTATAGGGGGTAGAGGATGTGCATTATATAAACTAAAGCACATGTAAATAAAATAGGATAGTAACAAGAGTTATTAAAAATAGCTAGCATGCAAGAGAAGACAATGTAACAAGCAACTAAGAAGACAAGATGGACCATAAAAAGTGGGTTTTAAATATGGGACATCACTCATAATTTCACAAGACAATTGGGGCCAAAGCATCCAAAAGCATACAATGATCAATCAAGACATAGGGCATAGCCTTTAAACAATAGAAAATAATAGGAAACAAAAAGTGACAGATAGCCATGGTTATATTGTTCATGCAAGACAAATGTTACATAGGAAGCACCCGTTAGAATGTTAGAAAGATAAGTAGTATGTCAAAACAAAAATCTAACAGTGAAAAGTAAGTGATAGTAAAATAAATGATGAAAGAATAGAACTTTTTATGTGTAAAGTATAAAAGTAGCAAAGGAAGATGCCTCCAGGAGCCTTGGTGGGACTGGTAAAGAGTTGTTTTGAGCATCAAATGTCGTGTATAAATCTATGAAAGGTCCTTCATTGACCTCAACATACCAAGTGAATGCGTGTGTTTATATAGAAAAAGATAATGATATATTAAGTATCCAACTAGCATAGGAAACAAAGAGTAACATGTAAGTAGAATAAGCTAACACAAGTAAATGTAACCAAGATATGAAAATTTTGTGGGAGTGAGATAGTGTTGCAATGTGCAAGATGTGGAGAGAGGAGGAGCCATGTTGCCCCCAACATATGTGTATGAGATGAGGTTCATTTAGAAATTCCCCCTCAACAGTCAAGAATGAACCATAGGAAAAAAGAGTGCATCATCAAGAAATGAAGATGATGTATGCGATTGAGAGTAGATACTACAAAATATGTATCTTAAATAATTGAGCATGCATTATAGAAGGTGTGAGATTCATTTAAGAATTAGACCCTCAACGGTCAAGTATGAACCATGGAACTAGAGTGCATCATCGGGAAATGATGGTAAAAGATGTGTACCAAAGAGGTAAGAGTGATTAGAAAGGTAAACATGAAGCATGGAGTGTGAATTGTAGTAAAGAAGCTAAGAGTATAAAAATATAGATTTGATAGTGATGGAGAGGGGGGCAGTGCAATTCCCCCCCCCCCCCCCCCAAGTGTGTATATCCAAAGTTTATGACAAATAGATGTGATCGTTGTAAGAAAGAATAACCAGAGTATGTATAGTGCACGAAAGGATGTATATCATATATATGAAGTAGTATGTGTACCATGAATAGAAGGATCCATAAATAATCATGAGTATAAAAGCATGTATTGAGTAGTATAGGAGCATAAAGAGATGTAGCAAGGGTGTGCCCATAGTGTAGATATCAGAAAGATTGACATGAATTACACAGAAAGAGTAATGTATAGGTGTTTATTGTAAATAATATTGATAGAAAACTACTAATTAGAACATGTGACTATAATGGGGGGACATTTTGACTCCCCCAAGTGTGCAAGTGATAGAGATCTATGTGATGATGCGAGAGAGACCATGCCATGGTGGCAGAATTAGAATAGGTAGAAAATTAGTAAATACAAGAGCTACCAGATAATAATGTCAACATGGTGAGGGGAAAACTCGATACATTCCAAGATCCCAACAGGATGAATAGGAAGTGCATAAGTAATAAGAATGTACCTGTTATCCAAAATAAGCCCCTTGCTCATTTTTGGCTAACTTCCTTTCATTCCTTCCTTCCTTGTGCCTCAGTTGAATTTTTATCACTTTTTAGGCACTCAAAATTTTTTGGAAATGGCTTCATCAGATACAGAATCTTCTCAGCTTTCCAAAAAGGTAAAATTTTCCTTCTAACTCCTTGTATTTTGCAAGTTATGGCTCAGTGGAGTTTGGGAGGGAAATTTTCCCTAGGAAGGTCCATGGACCAATCAGAATGTGCCACGTCAGTGGTGGAATGGTGGGGAGCAAAGATAAATTTGAAATTTTCACCAAGATTGGTCGAGAGCGCAAAGGAAACTTTTGGCCCGAAGGCCCGCCAGCCAATAGAAAGGTGGCCACGTGTCCATGAGGGCGTCAGAGATCAAACTGGCGGAGGAAAAGTTGGAAAATTTCCAAGAATGGGCGCAAAAGGAAAATCTCGGCCCGAAGGCCCGCTAACAAATCAAAAGATGCCACGTGTCCATACAGATTGGTGGGAAGGTGGAGGTGTGGGTGGAATTTGACAATTTCACCAAAATATGGAAAATGGCACAATAAAACTCCACCTCTGATGGCCCACGCCAATCAGAACATGCCACGTGTCCAAAATGTGGCGGGCGCGCAAAGGGAAAAGAGTTGATTCTGGCCCGCACCAATTAGAACATGCCATGTGTCCATGTGGCCGACAAAGTCAAAAGGGTTACGATGTCAAAGGAAATGTTTGGAGTTCAGGCCCATGCCAATAGAAAAGTTCCACGTGTCCTGTTTAGGGTAATGGTCAGCGATAATGGAAAAATTGGAAGTGCACCCCTGCAGTGAATAAGAGATGACACCATGGCAGCAGAGCAGCGGAGCGCATGGAGTGACAATGGGAAATTTTCCAAAAATTTCAAAAAGGCGTAAAGGGGCCAGTTAGACCTACAGACCAATCAGAATGTGCCATGTGGCATTGGAGGCAGTGGAGGGGATGGAACTTTTTTGGGAAATATTTTCCCAAAATTCAAAAAGGGGAAAATTTTAAACTTTCGGCCCGCCAATCCAATTTTTGCCCTATTTTTGCCCTAAATCTTCAGAGGGGCATAACTTTCGATCCAGAGCTCAGATTTTTGCACGTTCTTGGTGTCATTGGAAAGTTGGTGAAATTATCTACATGATGGAGGGTTCAATTTTGAATTTTTATGGATATTTATAGGATAAAAATGGAGAAACGTCCCTAGCATGTAAAAAACATAGAAATGGTTCCCAACCACCAAAATTAATGAAGTATGGGTCATTTTTTGGATCTACAGAGCAATGTACTTCAAAGTATGGGATTTTCCATGGGAACCCATCATGTTGCAAGCTAATTAGAAGATTTTGTTGGTGGTTGGAGTTGAAAATCAAAATTTTCCCATGTTTTTTGCATTTTCTTCATTCTACCTCGTGATGAAAGCCAGTTTTGGCTCATTTGTAAAGGTGGTTCATCTTTTCTGCTCTTCCCTCCCTTATTTTCTTCCCCAGGGTTGAAAATGGAGTTTGAACCTCCTCCCCTACTCTGTAATGGAATTTTTTTCCTTTTACCATTAAAATGATGTTTTGTGTAAACTTCTGGAGCAACAAAAAATGTGTTTTGTGGTGCACCTATCCATCCTTGCTCATTTTTGTTTATCTTATTCTTACCTCTCTTCATTGCAAGTATTTGTGCATGTTTGAATGTTCATTGCAGGTCTGGAGCTGTGTTCATGGAGTTTTTGGGACATTTTCTATGTGAAATCTATCCTTGGGCCTGTGATGCATGTGTCCATCCCTCCCGTTTCTCACCTCTTCTTGTTCCATGGAAATTTTGATAGATGTTCAACATTTTCCTTCTCTGGTATATCACTTTTTTAGTGTAGGCTCTATTTTTCCCTTCTCTCTCTCTCTCTCTCTCTCTCTCTCTCTCTCTCCTTGGCATAGTTAGATTAGGATTAGAATTAGCTTGCCTGCACTGGAATAGCTTGTGGCAGGTAGTTTAGGAAGAGGAACCAGCCTTCTCTAGAGAGCTTTCCCCATTTGCAAAGGTCCCACACTTTGGGAAAGCTCAATGTTGTGCATTCACACCAAATGAAATTGCCTTAGAAAAGTAGATCCATAACTCATTTGGGGGTGCTGTGAATTTGCACTAACAGTTTTGGCATGCCCGGTGGGACCTTAGAGGTCTTTCACTTCATTTTTTTTTACAGGTTGGTGTGTTCCTGTTAAGGATTCAGCCTTTGGAGGCATATTCAAAAGCACATATGGTGACTCCATCTGGTAAATAACTCATTCTCTGAGTTGCAGACTTGTTTTCCATCCATTTTCATCCCTTCTTCTTTCCATCTCTTCCATCTTCTTTCATTCCATGAAGTTGTGCAATAATGACTTCATTTCCATCATGGATTTCACATTTACAATAGCAGTAATATATTTCACCTCCAACATGTTTTACAAATCCTCCAAATTAGAATTTTGATCAAATTCAAGATCAACATGCTTACCCATATGAACAATACCAAAATTAGTTTGGTTGTGAAGCATATCAAGAGAAATGATATGCATGTAATGAAGAGAATCAAATGGAAGATGCTGATTTTGTGGAGAAAATCCAAAAGATGGAGGCAAAATGGTGTAATCAAGAGCAACAACTCAAATGAAGGCTTTCAGAATTGGTTGTAGGACTCCTTGTCCATGGGGAGGTCCTTTTCCAAGACACTTCAGCCCTCAGGAGAAGCTGGAGATTTATGATGGAGATGCTACCCCAACTTGCACAATGGACAACAGAGATAGAGGCCTATAAACTTGGTGTTGAACAACCTTGTCAATGGGTAAGTTCTACACCATCATCTGGTTCTTCTCTTTCCATTCCTCAAGCAGCACCATCTCAATTTGAGCTTCAATTTTCAAGCTTCCCATTGAATGCTACCCCAAGTGTTGAATCCATTTCTCCATTCCCTAGTCTTCCACCTCATCTCAATTCTTCTGTCATTTTCCCTTCCAAACAGCCATTCCCTCCAAAGAAACAAGAATTTCTACCTCCTCCACCACCAAGAAAAATTTCAAAATTAATTGAACTCTAACCCACCCCTCCTCTCGCATTCCCAATCCCATGTGGGGAAGAATAAATTGCAAAAATCAGTCATCAAGGACAGCAAGAGGAAGAGCCAAGCATAAGAAAGAATGATTAAGAGCTTAGTAAGTTTGGCTCTTAAATATGGAATTGAGAAGATCCCTTTGCTGGTAAAGCCTACAGAAGAGGCTAAGGTTGAACAAATGGTGGTCAGGACTGATTTTGTTTGCAGCAGAAGAAGAGCAAAAGGAAGAAGCAGATCAATAATCAGTTTTCTCAGAATGTAGTGTCCATGTTGGCACTCTATTTGAAGGAAATGCTAATCCAATTCAAGTTGCACAATCAGCCATAGAAGAAGAAGATCTTGCAGCCCCAACTTGTCCTCTAGAGCAGTAGATTGAAGATTTTGATTTGACAAACTTCATGCTAGAGGGAGAGTTTAATCAAGAGCAAGATTGTCTTCAAGCTGTGGAAGAAGAAAAACTAGCTCCAAATCCCATTGAAGAGGAGCAAATGGATGAGATCAAGTCAATTTTTACAACAATAGAAGAAGGAAGCATTATTGATACATTTTTGCTTTCATTTGAAGGGGATGATTTGATTGATGAAGCAATTATGGAGGTGAACAAAATAGGTCCAAATTGTGAGCAAGAGGCACAAGAAATTTCATGCTTCTCTCCCACTCCATCTCTCCAAAAATTTGGTTTTTTGGATGAGTTTGGATTGACCGGTTTCATGTTTGTACATGGAACTACACATGGTGAAGAAAATGTAGATTTGGAGGCCACCATACAAGAGGGAGAGACTTTGTTGCAGCAAGACATTCAAGAGTTTGATTTTCCATCAAACTTAGAAGAATGTTTGGATGAAGAGCCAGCTGAAATTACAACATTTCCTTCTTCGCCATTCATTCTCCAACAACAAGAACTTGCTGCCATGGACAAGAGAATTCAAGGACAACAACCTGCAGTTTGCAACATGCCTCTTGAATCAAAATTGGAAGAATTTGAACTTCCAAAAACTATAATGGAAGAAATCCAAAGCCAACAATGTATTGCAGTAGGTTACAACAATGCAAGAGCAACTTCATTGGATGTTGCAATCAATAATGAGGAGATGCATATTATAGAAGAGTTCCATGCTACCATGAAGGAATGAGAACAACAAATGAACTTCATCATTTCCTCCACATCATTCACTCAAGAAGGTCTACAAGGAGACTCCATTTTTGGGGTTGAATTTCAGAACTATGGGCATATCAAATGGATTAGACCTTGCCCAATCAGGTATTTGGCTTCATTGGAGCCAAAGGAGAAGCCACAACCAATCATGCTTGCTTCTAAGCATGAGGATGAGCTACAAGGTACCAAGGATCAGCTACCATACCTCTTCAATCCAAATGCAGAGCAACTAAAAGAGGTATTGGATTTGTTTGTCAGTTGACACCTTGCTGATTTGGGTAGAAGACCAGCTTCTTGTTGATTTTCCACTCATCCAACCAGCCATGTTCAGTGCCAAATCAGTTGCATGGCTGCCCATTTTGAAGAAAGGAAGCTATTTTGCACAACCATTTGCAGGGTTTGTTTAGCTCACCTTTGCTTCCAGTTAGAGTAGAGTAGGTAGGTTTGCTTTTAGCAGAAGAAGTTCTTGTGCACACTCTACATGTTCCATTTGGGGCATGTATGATTTTCAATTTTGTACATAGTTTTTGGTGCTGCTGGTTTTACTCTTGCACAGTTCATTTCAGCGACATTTTGGTGAGAACAACTCTAAGTTGAGTGGGCTTCAAGTGGCTCAAAAGGAAGTTTTCAAAGTTTAGATTAGTTTTGCAGGCTACAACTCATGAATCCATGCCAAATAGATGCTTCAAAGGCTATTGGTCATTCATCTAGCAGGTAGATGACCCCTCTGAGTCGCCAAAATTGTTATCCAAAAATAAGCCCCTTGCTCATTTTTGGCTAACTTCCTTTCATTCCTTCCTTCCTTGTGCCTCAGTTTAATTTTTTTCACTTTTCAGGCACTCAAAATTTTCTGGAAATGGTTTCATCAGATAGAGAATCTTCTCAGCTTTCCAGAAAGGTAAAGTTTTCCTTCTAACTCCTTGTATTTTGCAAGTTATGGCTCGACAGAGTTTGGGAGGGAAATTTTCCCTAGGGAGGTCCGCGGACCAATCAAAACGTCACCACGTCAGTGGCAGAATGGCAGGGAGCAAAGGTAAATTTGAAATTTTTACCAAGGAATGGTTGGGAATGCAAAAGGAAAATTTTGGCCCAGAAGGCCTGCCAGCCAATAGAAAGGCGACACGTGTCCATGGGGGCGTCGGAGGTCGGACCGACAGAGGAAAAGTTGGAAAATTTCCAAGAATAGGCGCAAAAGGAAAATCTCGGCCCGAAGGCCTGCCGACCAATAGAGAGATGCCACATGTCTATAAAATGGCAGGAGGTAGAGGCGCAGGGGGAATTTAACAATTTTTCCAAAATATGGCAAATGGCACAATAAAACTCTGCCCCCGATGGCCCGTGCCAATTAGAACATGCCACGTGTCCATGTGATCGGAAAAAATCTTAAGGCGGGCCCGTAGGAGGAAAAGAGTTAGTTCAAACCCACGCCAATAGAAAGGTGCCATGTATCCTATTTGGGGTAGTGGTTGGTGTCAGGGAAATTATTGGAAGTGCACCCCCGCAGGCCAATTAGAAGATGACACGTGGCAGAGGAGCAGCAGAGCGCGGAGTGACAATGGGAAATTTTCCAAAAATCCAAAAAGGCGTAAAGGGGCCAGGGAGACCCGCAGAAAAATCAGGACGTGCCACGTGGCATCGGAGTAGTGGGGGGTGGAACTTTTTGGGAAAATTTTCCCAAAATTCAAAAAGGGGAAAATTTTGAACTTTCGGCCCGCCAATCGAATTTTTGCCCCATTTTTGCCCTAAATCTTCAGAGGGGCATAACTTTCGATCCAGAGCTCATATTTTTGAGTTCTTGGTGTCATTGGAAAGCTGGTGAAATTATCTACATGATGGAGGGTTCAATTTTTAATTTTGGTGGAGAATTATAGGAGAAAAATGTAGAAACGTCCCTGGCATGCAAAAAACACAGAAATGGTTCCCAACCACCAAAATTAATGAAGTATGGGTCGTTTTTGGATCTGCAGAGCAATGTACTTCAAAGTATGGGATTTTCCATGGGAACCCATCATGTTGTAGGATAATTAGAAGATTTTATTAGTGGTTGGAGTTACAAATCAAAATTTTCCCGCATTTTTTGCATCTTTCTTCATTATGCTTCGTGATAAAAGCCAGTTTTGGCTCATTTGTAAAGGTTGTTCATCTTTTCTGCTCTGCCCTCCCTTCTTTTCTTCCCCAGGGTTGAAAATGGAGTTATAACCTCCTCCCTTTCTCTGTAATGGTTTTTTTTCCTTTTACCATTAAAATGATGTTCTATGCAAACTTCTGGAGCAACAAAAATGTGTTTTGTGGTGCATCTGTCAATCCTTGCTCATTTTTTCTTGTCTTCTTCTTGCCTCTCTTCATTACAGGTATTTGTGCATGTTTGAATGTTCATTGTAGGTTTGGAGCTATGTTCATGGAGTTTTTGGGACATTTTTTGTGTGAAATCTATCCTTAGGCCTGTGATGCATCTCTCCATCCTTCCCATTGCTCACCTCTTCTTGTTCCACAATAGTTTTGATAGATGTTCAACATTTTCCTTCTCTGGTGTATCACCATTTTAGTGTAGGCTTTTGTTTTCCCCTCTTTCTCTCTCTCTCTCTCCCTATCTCCTTGGAAGTTAGATTAGGATTAGAATTATCTTGCCTGCATTGGAATAGCTTGTGGTAGGTAGTTTAGGAAGAGGAACCAGCCTTCTCTGGAGAGATTTCCCCATTTGCAAAGGTCCCACACTTTGGGAAAGCTCAATGCTATGCATTCACACCAAATGAAATTTCCTTAGAAAAGCATATCCATAACTCATTTGGGGGTGTTGTGAATTTGCACTAACAATACCCATTTGGAGAAAATAGAATAGGCATAGCATTGTACATGTTGAAAATAGTGGGAAAAGTAAGTGCAAACATAAAGATCAATATGTGAGTAACAACATGTGTAACATATGTAATTCTAGGAGGCTCATCACTATGAATTTCAATAAATGGAGGTAGAGAAACAAGACTCATCATAAGCAAGAGATGTAATTTGGGAAGATCATAAGTAATAAAGTAGTATGAATTATCCCATATGACCATATACAAAAAGGTGGGAAGAGGGGAATGTATTTCAACCATGGATAAAACAAGATAATGTGAAACCATAGTAAATGAATTATGCATAGGATATTATAAAGTGTGAGGATTAGGAATCATTGTAAAACCAATATATAATGCTCTAACTTGTAATGAGGAAGATGCGGAAATAGATGTAACATTGGAAGAAATAAGCATATGATCAATATAAGTGTATCAAGAGTGAGACACAGTGGGAGGATTATCACGGGTATCAATAGAGAATTGATCATGTAAATAAGTAAAACTAGGTTGCATCCCAATAGGATAAGGATGTACAATGTAGGTAATTTCATTAGCATCACGTATGAGGGGAATATAATCAAGAGTAGTGCTATGAGGTGTAGAATCTACTATAGTAGTATCCATGGAAGAAGGTGTGGTAAGGGCATTATGTGCTATGACAGGGGTAGAAAGAAGCACATGCATAGTATATAACCAAATATGGCCTAGAAGCATATTATAAGGAACATCATAAGACATAACTTGACATAGAACATTAAGAGTACAAGATACCATAGTAAGGGGAAGAGAGATTGTGCCCAATACTTGTTTAGGTGTATCATCAAAGCCATGGATACAAAGAGTAAATGGATTGAGATGAGTAACAGAAAGTCTTATTTGATGGAGAAAAGAAAAAGTGCATATGTTAAGACCAGATCCAATATCAACTAAGAAGCACTTAACAAGGAGATTATGAAGTTGAACCTATATATACAACGACGAAGCATTGGAATTAAAGGGATGGGAAGCCATGAAATATTCCATAATGGGCATGTAAGGAATGGGTTCACCTAACTATTTAATTTAAATTGAATTAAATATTAATTTCAAAGTAACTAATGTAGTTTATGATATACAAGTAATGAAATACAGTAAATGGACAAGTAGAAAGTAAGCAATAATATGAAATCCTAAGCAAGAGAGAGAGAGAGGAGATGACTTAGCTCATTTCGTACAATCTAAAGATGATCTGGGCATTTGAATAGCAGAAACAAACTAGAAGCAGTGTCATCAAAGCTCACGGGAGGTTTTGAAACACAGAAGTGTTCATGATAGAAGAACCCACAAGAGGGTAGGAGTGCTCAGATGCTAATAACTAAATCCACGCAGTAGTGTCCACCTAGATGCTCAAGTTATAATATTTTCTATGGAGGAGGAGATTTGTTGTTGGTCCCTGTTTGTCACTCTACACTCACTTCAATGTCACCAATTATACATATAACCTGCAAAATAAATTTCTAGCTACACATATCCACAAACCACATCAAATCCTTAAAATAAACATGCAGTATGTGGAGTCATACTAACCTTGGTGGTCACCCGAAGATTGAACTTAATACCGAGTGTTGCACTACATTTTAGACTCCATGTAGTTCTGTGTGTAAGTGTGTGTGATGATTCCCTAGGATTCCCTTATGCAAATTACATTATGATAGCATGTTAGATTTAGAATGTAGTAAATGTATAGAATGTGTGAGAAAAAATAGAATAAACTTTCCCTCCTATGTTGTGTATGTAGAAGAATGTAACCCTTTTCCCTTGAGTGAATGTGCTAGATGGATGCTTTGTAATGTTCTTGTGCATTTTAATGTAAGATTAGGTGATAGTAAATAATGCTAGTGCTTTGCCAGTTATTTGAGAGCTATAACTATGTGTATATATGATTCCCTTGTTTGAATTTCTTAATTGGAAACTAGAAGGCTGACTCAAAAGTATAAAAGATGCCCAAGAAGTAGAAGAGACCCAAAAGAGTGAGAAAATGGGATAAAGGGTCAGGAGTGCCCAAGAGAGATAGGAGTGCCTAGGCACTAGTTTATGAGCCCATAAAAGATAAATAAATCAAATATCGATAGGTTTTTAGGGTGTGTAAGGTCAATAAAATTATAATAAACAAATCCAAATGCCCGAAAGACATTGTCAATTATTAATTTTCTTGTTTAAGAATCATGTATATATTATTATGCTCTACACATGTCATAGAGTCATTAAGTTTTACTACACACACTATGCAATTATGTACACATGTTATTGTCTCTATATGATATATCTTATACATACAATCTTATTTTCTATCTTATCAACTTTCTTTCATCCTTGCAACTATCATATACTTAGCTCCATAATTTTTATTTCCTAATGCATATTACATCTACACAAGTCTATTTTATCTTCTTTTGACTCAAGTGACATGGTTCCTTCATATCCCTTTTGCTGAAAGGGGGAGAAATATAGGGCTGACCATACAAGGTCATCCACATTTTTATATCTCTTAAATTGAAAATAAAAGCACTAGTTGTTTGGTCACACAAGATCATCTTGCGTTATCTATGATTCTAAAAAAAAGTATATGTAAAGAGGCTATGTAATGCCAAGTTTATTATTTTGTTCATACAGTTTCAACCTAATATAATGATCAAATAAATCACAATTTAATCACCAAATAATGTTATATACAAACTAGTTATAAATGCCATAATGTGATTGTACTTTATAAGTGCAAGAAGAAAAATAAAATAAGAAAAAATATACATAAATAATTAATTCATAGTTTTTAAATTTACACCCATGCATTATATGGTGGGGGAAATGAGAATTCATTCCATGATACCTTAATACAGGTTTAGTAGTAAAATTGTGACCTAGATCTGTATGCAGTGATGTGGTCTCAATTCGGGAAGCATTTTAATGACACTCTTCCCTTGATGTTGGGACACCAAATTCCCACATTTACACTATGTGAACACAATATATTGGGGATTTTATTACCCTCCAACCCTAAAAATATGCCAAATGTAAATTTCCATGTCTCTGAAGTTCTCTTTTCACATAGTCACAAAATCTCCCTCGATGCTCACGACATGATTCTCCCTTAGCTCCACATGAGTCAATCATTGGCTGATGAAATTCACCACATATGATTATGTTCTCTCAACACATTCCTATTTGTTCTTGTGTCATGAATTTTTTAGGTACAATTCTTCTTCTACTTTACACTAGTAAATTTCATTCACTAACATAAATGGGGGGTCAAACATAGACACTAAAATTTACACGAAATCATTCTTACATCATGTTTTTGTTAGAATGATATGTGCATGAGTTTAAGACCTTGAAACTAGATCTTAGTGGGATAACCTACTATTTTTTGTATTTTCTTTTATTATTTAAATCTCTTCTAGTGAATATTTTTCTCTGCTTTTTTGATTTTATGTATATTCACATAGGCCTTTGTATCTTTCCTTTTCCAAATTTCTCCACATACAGTGTTGGTCCAAAACCATACGATAGGGTCAGGGTCATACCCATGGTCCCATACCTTCTCTATGTTATTAGACCCTTTTGGTTTTTACTTCAGTTTTATTTATGGGTTTCTTCATTATTATTTTTTATGAGATTTGATATATTTGGGTCAACCTTTCCCACCATTAAGGTTTGAAAAATCAAGAAAATGAACTCTCTCTCTCTCTCTCTCTCTCTCTCTCTCTCTCTCTCTCTCTCTCTCTCTCTCTCTCTCTCTCTCACACACACACACACACACACACACACACACACACACACACACATACACACACACACACACACACACACACACACACACACACACACAATGTCTAATGTAGGCATTTACTATCTAGTAATCACTTATCTATCTACCACATACTGAACTAATAAAACAAGAATTACTCTTACATACTATATACATAGTGTAAGAGGCCATAATTTTGGTTTATTTCATCTTCATACAATGGGTTTTAAATGGGATGAAGTAGCTTAGCCCATTATCGAAGGGAAATTCTAGGATAACAAATAGTTGTTTATACAATAGCACAAAGCACTAGGAGAATAACATGGAGTCTGAAATGTAGTACAACACTTGATAACTCAAATATGAGGTGACCTCTAAGGTTATTCTGACTCAAGAATTTTTATTTATTTTCCATCTAATGTGTGTTTGAGTGTGTTACAAGGTATCTAGGATTAGTTTGTAGGTACATGTGTGAAATATGGGTTTTTTATGCGACATTGAATATTTCAAAAGGTGACAAAAAGAATGACACTGAGATTTGTAGATTCTCATCCTGTATAGGGTCAAAATTGTATAGAGAGGTCAAGTTGTATTGTATGTTTCTAATCATATCATACAGTTTCACCCCAAGAGGTCCAGGAGTGCATTAAAATCTTTATCCAGTTATGAAGCTCTATTTTTGTTCCAGATCACTCATTGAAACAGTCTGAGGCCCATATTAACCAACTAAGTGACTCCTTCCACCCTAATTCTACCTTTTATTTCTTTCATATCTTCTGTAAATGATTGATATGTTTATAAGTATGTATATCTAATCTAAAACATCATTTTTCACATTATTACAGTTTAGTTTCTACATTAGCAATCATACATTAATTAATTTTAATGAGGGTTGATACAAGATTATATCTAACATTGAAATGATGGGAAAATGTGGATTCCATAAAAAGAGTGGTGTAGAGAAGTGTAATATGTCAAAAATAATGACTCACCACCATGAATAACAATGAAACCGAGTTATAAAAATTATTATAAATAATAATTGGAAGGTCAAAGGAAATAACAATGAAACCGAGTTATAAAAATTATTATAAATAGTAAAGGGAGGATATCATTTATCACTTTTCTAATTTGAATTTAAGAGATACTGAGCTCTAAGGTAATCTAAATAAATTTTAGTGACAATGGTGAGATTATGAAGCAAAAAAAGAGGGGGCGAGATGGGGTAGGTGGCAGTGTGAATCCCATGGTAGGTTTCATTATTGAATTGGGAATGGGTAGCTAGGAGAAAAGGAAAAAAATGCCAAGGAAAATGTATCTAGTGAAATTTACCCAAAATATAGTCTAAACATATATCAGATTGATATCTAGGAAGGTTTGTGAGCATTTTACATTTTGAGGTCATTATATGTGATATTTGAAATTATTACAAAATAAAGTTAAGGGGGCCTTAAATGGATGAGATCAGTTATGCTAGAATGGCCCATCGGAGTAGAGATGATGGAATTTGGCTATGGGAAATTTCTACCATGGCCAATTTCATGCGCCAATAGAGCCAATGACATAGGAAGTAGGAGATTTACTCAAGGGTCGATGGCATGTTTCCAGCAAGACCAATGTAGTAGACAAATGGTTATTTTGGTGTTTTTAGATGCATGTGAACTATTTGGATGATGGATTTGTGTTTAGATCTAATGGGTATTTGTTGTGTTATGTTTTTTAGGTGTCAAAAAGGATATAACTATTAAGATTAGTAGATGTGGTATGCTTACCTGAGATATTAAGGAGGTTTCCCGTAAATGACATTAAATAGTTACAAGGAATAATATTTGGAGTTATTATGAAAATGGTGTGGGTACCATTAGATGTAGACATGATTCATATATTATTAATACATTGAGAGTTTAGGTCAAACACCTTTAGGTGGAGGGTCAGTGGTCAGATTGTAGAGGTTGCGGTGACACTGTAGGATGTCTATGTAATTCTTGGACTATCGATTTAGGTAGTCCACATGTTTTGTGATATAGCTATAGATATAAGAGAGAGGAGAGAACTCACATGATGGGTCATGGGAAGTGACGAGTATCATCTCTAATCATTGATGATTAGATTGAGTTTCATATGTGTTATGCATATTTTGGATATCCAGAAGGTTATTTATTGGGATGGTTGTGGAAAAATCTTGTGTCATGGGGAAAAGGGAAAAATACCACTATTTGTGTTAGTGGCATGTATGGATGCTTTTAAAAATAATATATATCTCAATTGGGGTAAAATGACATGGTTATAACTAGTGCATGATTTAATTAATTATTCCGGTCATGCAATAAAGGGAAATGAGGTCTATCATATTTTTCCAGCTTAGATATATGAGTGGTTCATAATGTATATACCTAAGGATACACTGTTATAGGTATCAAGAGATTCCATGAGGATTATAGAGTGGGAGAGAGGACCGAAAGTGAGGCTAATGGTTAGTTTAAAGAGATTTTCTTAAGTGAGATAGGAGAAGGTAGTTTGAGATCCCTATAGATAGATAGTGGACTAGTGGCCCAACTAGTTGATTATGATGGTAACTGAGGGGATAGCGTAGATTATATGGCATTGCATATGATGGGTGGAGAAACATCTAGTGGATAGGTTACTTTTTCATTTTGGGTATCCCACACATGTGGTAACCCCGTCTCTTCTAGAGTATTGATAGAGATATGTTAGAGAGAGTGGAGGTAGAGTGACATTGGTGATAGGAATACCACCATTACATCCATGTCGAGTGAGATGTTCCCCACATCCAGGTGGTAGGAAGTAATGACTAAGGGTAGCAGGAGGTGTAGAGGGACCTCAAATAGTGAAGGTTGAGCATAAGCCTAAGAGACATGATGTTAGAGAAGAGGACATAGTAGTGAAACCTCGTGAATGAAAAATGAGTGGTGGCTATGGAGACCTAGAGAAGATATTTATTAGATACAAGGCCCAAATAGTGACATACATGATGGGTTGGCATAGGGAAAAGGCTTTGAGGATTTTACCCTTAATATTTGTGCCCCAGAGAGGTGGGCACGTTTAGTAGGATCCCATTGTCTAAGGTATGAGGAGGCATGGATATTTTTTAAAGGTCGAGAAGACATAGCTATTGTGGTGGAGCAACCAACATAGCTAGGTAGGATTTTTTCAGTATGAATGATAGAATATTTTTAGATCATGAAGAAAAATATATGTCTAGCATGTGAATGGTTTATTTTTGAAGGTTGAACCATAGATTAGTATCATGTGATGATTGAGGGATTACATCACAATATTTTGGATGGTGTCATTGACCTAATAGATATAATCATGATGGAAGATTAAATTTTGGTGTCATCTGGATACTCAATAAGTGCCTTTAGAATTAAATGGGAGAGGAAACTTGTAATGTGTAGATATATAGAGACACTCTAATAGTGGTGAGTATAGAAAATATCTCATTCTTAGTGCAAGGCCTTATTTAGGCACAAACATCGTTGGTATGAGAGTATGTGGTGAGGCTATCAAATGCACATAGGGTGGTAGAGCACCATGTGGCTGATGCAACCCATATTGTTGATTTTTAGGTTTGGGTGGCGAGAACATATGGAGAGGATTCAAGGGATCATTCTAGAGCCACGTCCTTAGCATGATCCCTACATGTGATGGGTTAGGAACCATCAACTAAAAACATTGAATGAACTCCATCTGAGGGAGGGGGTGTTTGAGGAACCGTTGGTTTTATGATTTTTTGAGATATATGATGATGTATAAAATGATTGCTTCATAAATATGAGATACCATTATTTTGGAAATGTTGATGTATGTTTACTTTTATGATTCCCCTTTTCTTGTGTATGCAAAAATGTATCGAAATTTATGGTTGAGAAAAATTAAATGATATTTTTTTTAAATATTGATAGAGTAGGAAATGTAAATTAGAGTGGCTGGAATGGGAAACAATGATAGGGCTAGCCCAAGTGATAGGCTATGAACCTAATTTTGAGATAAGAGGAGGAATATCATAGTATCCAAGGTAGGAAGCCATGTCTGTAAAAAATCAAGTGAGATGGAAAGACCCTAGTTAGAGAGATAAAACCAAGTGGGAGATAGATAAGAATTACCAAAGTATCCAAGATAAGAAGCAATGGCCATTAAACCTAAGAAGAATGTAGATAGAACAAATTATCCAAGATAAAATAGGGAGATAGATAATAATTACTAAAGTATCCAAGAGACGAAACAATGGTCATATAAACCCAAGCAAGAAGGATATACCCAAGCGAAAGATGAAAGATAATAAATCAAGTAAGATAAAATGTCTCAATGATGAAGTGTGAATGGTTTGCATAGATCATTGGTGATGTCATGTAAGATTTACTGGTGAGTGTGAATCATAAGGTCCTTGAGGTTATCTTAGATAATATGTATACCTTGATGAAATTTTGATCTTGTAGAAAAGAGTGAATTATCAATCTTGTTAGATATCCATGCGAGCACATCATGAAGTATATCATCAATGGGAGGGATGAGAGGGGATTGATAAGAACTATATTTTGGCATAAAATGGTGTGATGGAGGAAGATGATCTCAATTTTTAGGCACATGAGGAGATGGATTTTGGGCTAGGCACTTGAAGAAAACAACTTTACAAGTATCATCGATATGTGATCAAAATCCATGATGAGAATAAAAGAGTGGTGCTGTGGAAGAGGTCTGAGACATGTTCTTATATTGGAATCATTTGACATTAACCTCAATCTTATTCATATGCCATATATATGATCTACACTCAAAAACATCATGTCTAGGGGATTTGTGCCATGTGAAGTATGGCTCAACCATGGGTGGGTTGGGAGTCATAATGGTAAGAATATTTGGTAGTGATGTTGTGTAAGGTATTGATAAAACATAACAAAAAGGAGTAAGAGGGGAAGGAGAATGAGATGTCATAATATATTGTGTGAAGGGGTGAACCGATGGATTAGATCATGGTTCAAACATTAGAACACCTATGAGAGGGGTGTAGTTCACGATATCATCCTTGGAGTCAAAGTTATAATACAAATATTTACATCATCCAGAAGATCATCACACTTCTGGATTGAAACTAAGATCCTACATCTTGCATGTATACGGTGATAATATAGATAATATGAATAAAGATAGAGATGTAGGGTGTCATGGTAGTGAAGAATTTCCACATTTTCAGCCTATGCATATCTGTACTAAGAAGGAATCATCAAGAGAATAACTGTAATTTTAGTTCAAGCTGTATTGATATTAATTGAACATGATTTGATGATAGTATTGGGTTGCACAAGATGTTTTACTGAAGGACGTTGAGTGTGAGTGATAGGGATTTGATATGAATCCTGCTTGTGTGATTGTGGTCATAAGGTGGGAGGTAATTGAGTAATGATGGTCTTAGGAATATCATAGTTATGAGTGTAATTATTGATTTCATCAGGCTCGTCATCACCAAAATCAAGAAGGTTAAACAAATTATGGCTCATAACCTTAGAATGAGTGTTATAGCAATGAAGAGAATTAACTAGATAGTTAAATCATTTATATTGTTAAAATAGGATGGTGGGTGATTTTTCTAAAGTAGGAATTTTAAATGTCCCATGCTATTGAAATAGGTCAAAGTTCTAAGGGTTGGTATCTCCTTGTAATTTTTAGATAGCTCCTAGATGTGTGAACTTAACATGTTGGCAAGTAGATGACATTATTTCATGTATGTGGTGAGTCCACAATCATTCTAGGAGGATATTATAAGACAAGGGGAAGTTGAAGACCGCAACTTTGATATGGATGGTATAAGAAGGCACGATGATAAGAAGCTAGATGCATTCCATAGGTGTATATGTCTATGATCATATCCTTTGTATATACTTTGGGTAATTTTAAAATCTTGTATAGAGTAATTGAGTGTATTGATAAATTCAAGAGAAGAGATAGAAGTACCATAACCTTTTTCTATGAGGGATATCTTAATTGTAGTGTTGAAAATCTGATCTAAAATAAAAAGGGGGGATCATCAATGAAAAATAGGAGCTCATTTGGTATCATGGAATCAAGAGGTAAGTGGATGCATGAAGAACAATCAGTAGAAAGGTTAGTGTAAATGGAAAACTCTTTACATTATTGCATAAAGCTCTTTTCCAAACTAGGTAGAGAAAGATGCTACCTTAAAGTGGATGGAAAGGAAACATTCATGGAAAATATTTCAATCATAAGACACTCACAATTTCAGGGTGAGGCACATAGAAGTCTTAAGAATGGATTTTGGATAGGGAGGTGAGAAAGTTCTGTGAAATGGTCTCATTCTTTGAAGATGGGTTGTGCAGGGGTATGAACCTAAGAAGGATCAGTCTGAACAAATTCTGAAAGAGGGGCTATAGAAGAAAGTTCTAGAATTGAAATGTGACTTACCATTTATATGGGATTTGCCTTGATATAAGTGTTAACATAGTTTCCAATGGTATAGGAATGCTCAGAGATAGATATAGACATGATCGACCCTATAGGATTATCTACATAGGAGTCGATGGTGTTTTCCTAGACTAAGGATTTAAGTAAAGTGGTTGTGTTATGTGATGTTTGTCTCAAGGTATAGGGATAAATGATCCTATAAGAACTAGCCTAGGATTAAGGAGGATATGAGGGTTTAATATAGGTAACAATTCATTTAGAACCTTCCATGTAAACCAAATTCTTAGCAAAGGCACTAGTAGAGAGATATGAGGTGTCTAGAGCATTGGTGACTTCCTTATCATCTTGATTAGTGTTTGATTATTAGGGTTTAGATTGATCAGGAAGATGGTCATTGTAGACTTTGAGGTATTATTTATCTTGATAAAATGCTTCATGTCATTCACATTATTGTGCTTTAATGGCCTCATATAACCTTTCCTAGGTGATCTAAAAATGGATCTAGAAAGACCCAATTCTATGTAATCTCCTTGTTGATACTTACAATGCATATTTTTGGCATGTTCTTAATATAGGAAAATGGTTAAGTCAAGATTTTGGTGATCTGGAAACCTTTGAAATACATGAGTAGACCATTGTTTCTCTCCAAATGCCTCTTTTAGATGCTTCCTCCAAACACCTCCTCTAGATTCCTAACATCTCTCCTGATGCCTCCTCCAGGCATTTGATGCCTCCTCTAGGAAACCCTTCTAGATGTCAGATGGCTATCCTGACACCTATTTTAGATGCATGATACCTCTCTAGTGGCATCCTTTAGACATCTCATGCCTCTTTAGATGCCTCCTGCATATTCCTGATGCCCCTCTAGATCCCTCCTCCAGGGACCAAAATTGGAATATGAGAAGTTGTAAATTCTTTGACTTCCTAGATTGGTTCGTTTTTACTTCCCCTCCATCTATGGGCATAAAAAATTTAAATAAAAATTTAATTATTCATTCGAGTAAGAGATGTTTTAGGGAATTCAAGTGTGAGCAAAAGAGATAAGTTGGAGTTATTTTCTTGTTTTGTTCATTTAGAGTTGATTTCTCTAGTGTTGAGAATTGTAAGCAAGAAAAT